>CM076581.1:524318604-524550059 GCA_034641835.2 Pinus albicaulis
TTGTTTTGGGAAATTGGTGGAATCCACAAACTAAGGGCAAGGTTGAGGGCTTTCAGTCCATTGGGCTATGGAGTCTATGGATGGCTTTACTGGATTTCTTTTTTGAACACAAGATGGTATTACAGGGCAAGATAGCTAGACAGAGAACAATCCTTAAAATTTAAAGTGGATGGATGGTCTTGAAGGGATGAAAGGCAACTAAGAATCTTTCACCATATTCAAAAAGAAGAAGAGAAATGATTACAAGCAAAGAGCAATGAAGGATTCTGTGTTACAGTAATCAACAATATTGAATCAGCAAAACATGAGCAATTAAGAATTCATGCTTATAACTAATCCAGAAGAAAACATCGAGAATAATCACATTTGAAAACAGAGTACAATTAAGCAAATTCTGTTTCAATCCTTTATGTAAACTATTCAGAAATGGATATGATGATAGCATAAACTAATATAAAATCTAAACACAAGGGTTGGAAAACTTATTGAACTGGAAGTCCAACACATGAATCCTGCAACAAGTCCAGTGCTTCAAAACGTCATCCAGTAAGCCACAAGTAAATTTGTCCAAAAGCTTTTTATTCCGAAAACCTCAATGTTACAGCAGAGTAATAGAATCCACCAAATGCTTTCTTTGGGGATTTATTTATACAAAAATAATCCTAACAATCTTACTCTATCCTAGCCAATAATTTAGGCTGACTTAAAGCATATTTACAACAAACAAGAGACACATGGTCTCGAAAATAGAATAACGAGTAACGGCTGATGTGCTGTTCCTTTTTTCATGGACGTGCTAAGGATAAGTGCTCAAAATAGGGCTCTGTGCTGTCCTTTGCGTATTCCTTTGACTTGTTGAATACTTTTTCTTCTCACGGATACTCTTTAATCTTTCATCTGATACTCTTTCATCTGCATTTCTGTTTTTTACCATTTACTCAATAGTAAAGATAAACTTTTATCCTGACAACATTTTTTTACAAAATTTCCAGCAGTTCCTTCCACCACTGATCATCTGGTATCATTGTTCTTCTGAGCTTCCTTAAAGTTTCATCGGCTTCAGTAAGTTTATAAAAAGTGGGCTCGTTTGGAAATAGATATTTTAATTCATGCTCCAGATGAAATAGATTCCTCACTTTTTCATAAATACTCTTCCCAGTTGGTACTGCAGGTTCTGATGAGCTAGTAGAACCTATTTTAGTAGAACCTATAGCTGTATGTTTAGCATGAGTTTTGATTCTTTTCTCATAAGTTTCCAAGTCTACTATTTGATCCTCTGTGAGCATGGGACTTGGCATTTCACTGTCGAGCAGAGCTTGAAACTTTTCTCTGAAAACGTTGATGTCGGCCAAAATATCAGTACACTTTCTTTCTAGATTTTGCATGAAAGTTCTCTTTGTGAAAATTCTCTTTGCTTCCAAAACTACACCTGTTCTGTCATCAATTCCTAGCAATGCTAGCTGTTGTTTTGTTCTGGAATTCAAAAACTGAATGAGCTGCTGGGCTAGCTCTGGCTTGCCTCTTAATTCATGTCTAGTTTTATTTATTTCCTCTTGTGCTATCTTGACTAACTCATTCTGCTCAAAAATAGCTTGGATGGAAGGCCAAATATATCTTATTAAGTTAATGATGTTGTCCCAAAGAATATCATTTATGTCGTTTAGAGGCTTTTCCAGTGAAAGATCTTTTTGCAAAGCCTCAACCAATTTCTCCAATCTTTTTATTTCCCTGAGGTTGTCAGCAGCTGTCTTTTTGGATGTGTCATATTTTCCCTCCAATTTTGTTAATTGTAATTTTGTTTCTTGGAGTTCTGTGACCTTTAGCTGCAAACTCTCCATCTGTTTAATTAAATCCTCAGAATTCAAATTAGAAATATTCACCTGAGATGATTGTTCCTGTTGTCCTGTAGTACCTGTTGCTGAAGCCTGTTTGAGAATTTCCTGTTCCTGCAATGCCTTTTCCAGCTCCTTCTCGGTTTCATTTAGTCGCTCTGTCAAATTTAAGAGCAACTCCATCATTTCTTCTTGCGAATTTCTTTTTATTACTTCCTGTGTCTGGGGGTGCCTTGAGGCTGGTACTTTCAACTGTTTTCTCAGTGCAGCTATATCATCCTCTTTCTTTTTTATCAGTGCCTCAATACCTTTAGTGTCTTTGGGATTGTGACCCAAACCAATAATGATCTCTTCTAGAGACTTTATTCTATTGTCCTTGGCCTGTGAGGAGGCCCTTTCAATTTTCAATGTTGCAGCGGTATTATTCAAGGAATCTTGTAGTGTTAAAGCTGCCATGGCTTTGTTGGTGAGAGTAGAATAAACCATTTCCCCTGTTTGCCTATGAAGCTCTATCTGATCCAAGGGATGGATATCCTTTGCTAACACTTCAAAATTTGTTCTGATGTAATCTGTTGCTGAAGTTGGCTTTGGCACTTTAGCTTTGAAGTGGCTCATTTGCATTTTACCTTGTGAAAGATCAAATGTTGACATCAACCTTTGCTGATTGTGAGGAGCCATCTTCATATACTGATCGTAGACCTTCATTTTCAATGGTTCATTCCTTGTTTTGATATCAATGAAGGTTTTCTTTATGTCTCCAGTATCTGTCTTGGGCGGTCTGAAAGAAGATACTTCAGTGCTCAGTTGCTTTTGTATCCCTTTCTGGCTTATATTTGTTTCACTTGATGTACTTGTTTGCTGACTATCTTCCCTGCCATCATCAAATATTTCATCTATGATCTCTACATCTGGAGGTAGATCAGATTTATGTTTTTTAGCTTGATAGACTTGTGGGGCTCCTTTTGAAGGTGTGGTATCTGGAGCTGACCTCTTTTTCCCTATTTCCACATTCGGTGGAGTTTGCATCTCTGGAGCTTGGATTTGCTTTGCTGGTGTTTGAGAAGCTTTAGATTGTTCTGGTGTTTTGGAACTCTGTGATTTTTCTGCCATGACCAGGGTCTCAATGACCTGAATTATAGGTTCTTTTCCTTTACCTTTAGGCTCTGCTGTTACTGATGGGTTGTCTTCCTGTATAGCTTGTTGTAGAGTGGCTGTTGAAGATGTGCCAATATAGGGTACCTGCATTTGATCATATGTTTCTAGGTCAAATTTCTTCTCGGCATCTTTCATAAGTTTATTCAATTTGTCAGCTCCACTTCCCTCTTCAACAAGTGTTCCTTTAACCCATTCATCTTGATTTGCATACTGTTCTATGTCAGGAATTCTGTGATGTATATAAGGAGATGACTTATTTTTTAACCTTCTTTCACAAATGAAACCAAAGGGGTCATAAGGGACCCAACGGAAAGATGTCTGGAATTTTTTCTCTAATATAAGTTCAGCATCTCTTTCAGCTTCCCTAGAATTGCAAATCAAAGGACCTAACTGGCTTTTGATCCTTAACTGTGCTTTCTTCTTTACATTGCAGAAATGGATTACATCTGAATTGTTCATCTGTCTAAAGTATTCCAAAGCAAAAATTCTCATTGGTACATATCTGGGTAATTTGAATGGATGTAATTCACATCCATAAATCCTGATGACCGTATGGTTTTGGTACAAGTACCAATCCCCAACTTTGTAACTCTTTGACAATTGCAGGGTCTTTCTTATCTCAGTACTAAGCCTGGGGGGAGAAACTCCTGTTAACAAGGTTGTAGCAGGATGTACAAACTGATCAATGAATTCTAAATAAGAGTAGGGAGAATCAGAGGACAAATGAATGATGGGGGACCAAAAAATAACAGACCTGGGATTACCTTTAGCATCAAGTTTCTGAACAGGGAAAGGGAATTTGTCTGAGTGATAGAAAATTATGAGGTGATAGATAACTGAGGAGTACTTGAAAGCCTTTTCATCATCTAGCCTTAAAAATTGATCATGGATTTTGTTGGCAATGAAGGAAGCATAGTCATACTTAATCTCAGGAGGCTGTCCAGGGGTAAAGATAGATAGCAAAGCCAGAGTTATCTCGTCAACATACTCACTGGTATTGAATCCTAAGACAAAGGATATTACATTCACAATAAGCCTTCCCAATTGATTGAAAAAGCAAAAACCATAGGGGGGAGTCCCTTTTGGCTGATGCTCAGGTAACATGAAGTACTGACACATTACTTTCAATTTCTCTGGAGTTAACAGTCTGGTTTTCTCAATTAGCCCTTCCATGGATAGAGGTGCTAATTCTTGTTCTGGCTCAAATTGTAACATAGCATTGATAGCCTGAGGTGTTATAGGGAACAAAACACTTTGATCAGGAGCTAATACAGCTCTTTGTGTGGGATCATAATTTGCATGACAGTAATGAATGATTTCAGGGAAAACGTGGACTGTAGGAATGAAATACCTTGGGAGATTGGATTCCCACAACCCTATAAGATCTTGCCCTTTTGAGTATTCGTCTCTGCAGCGACAGAAACTCAAACGGGGACTTTCATCGAAATGCAGGTCTTTTATTTGGAAATCTTCATCTATGAGAGGCAAGTAGTCTAGGTCTCGGTGAGGAGCATTCAAAGTAGTGACGTTTAGAGCAGTAGGGGCCTCCATTTTGGTTCTTGTGGATTCAAAATGGAGGTTTCAGTTTTTCTTGCAGACCGGACGGGATATCGGACAACAGAAGAAATTGGGACAAATTGCAGGTTTGGGAAGTAAATTCACAGGTTTTAACTCTTCAATGAGGACTCAGAGAAGATTTTTAACCATTTTTTCAGAGAAAAACACAAGAAACTAAGCTTAACTTGCAGTCGGGGTGCGGAATGATAAATACCTGTTTTTTAATGAAAACTGGTTCTTCAACAGGTCATGGATAATGGCAGGAACGTTCTTCAACACGGGCGCAGCGGAATTTCTGAGTAATTTGGTGTATTTGCAGTGAATTTTGAAATTTGCAGCGGGAGCTTAGTCTCTTTCGAAAACCAAAATAACTAAAAAAAACGCGAAAAATGGCTTAAAAACAAGTCAAAAGGGTTTTTGTCGTTTTCGAGGTGATGACGTCATTCGACATACGGGGTGACGTAAGGGAGTGGGGCCGGCGGTATGTGATAGGCGGTAAGCGGTAAGCCCGCACCGCTTATGGAGGAAGGCGGTAAAAATCGCAATGGCAGCGATTCCACAGGATGCTTGCCACGTGGAATGCTGAATAGTCAAAAACGCCCACTCCCCGCTGGCTAAATAACTCATACGGGATGGGCAGCGGGATTGATCGGGACCGTTGATCAACGGAGGAATGATCTGACGGCTGGAGGAAAGGGAAACTTGTGCGGTTTCAAAAGCGGGCCCATCGGGGTTTAAACAAGTTTTGACGTGTAATCTAATCACCCCGGGGAGAAGTTAATAGGCGGGAATGGTTGTTAATTAGTCCGAATGACTAATTAACCCCGTGATTTTATGAAATGGATTGCGGTGGAGTTTGGCCATATGGGATGCCACGTGGAATGCTGAGTATGGTGGCGCAGGATTCCGTCATAGTTTATTCTTGTTTTTGGTGTTAAACACATATGTTACGTGTCTAACGCTTTTCTATATATATTTTATTATACGATGAATAAATTAATATAATTAATTCATCATAGGGGCGGACTGTATATATAAGGTTATAGTTTTACCAAAGGGCTTTATAAAGTGGGATATTTATTTTAAATGTGCGGGACTATATATACCTTGGTAAAACATTATAATAAGAGGGTTTTGGGGATATTTATTTAGAAAAGGGAGTTATATGCATAGGAAAAGGGATTTCACTAGGGATTTAATATAATAGAGTTAGGTGTTAATATGAAAAAAGGACAAGGAAAATCAATACACCTTTGTACATCTAAGAAAGTGAAACTTATGAAGTAAATTGCACATTTTATCTTCAACACTTAAACTTAGAATAACAAGTTGTTTTGAGGAATTTTATAGAATGTTGCATCAGTTTCCTAAGTAAAATAGGATTTTACTTAGGAAAAGTTAAAGATGGAAGATAACAATGATGAATTATTTGAAGTGCTTAGGTCTTTTTTGATCATTAGGCCGAGGGTCCGGTCCCTCCAGAAGTCAAGGAAATGCCTTGAGCCCCTTTGATCTCAAATTACCTTAGTACTTTTGGGGAAATTAGTAAAACTCTTGAGGGGGAAAAAATGATGAGGGAGGTTAATGAATTTGACTTTGCTTGCTGTGATTTTCCAGTGTATTTCCTGCTTTAGTACTTGTGATGAAAGTAAATGATTAACCAACATGTAGCAGCACCATTCATCAGATAACACTTTGTAGCACCATCTACCTACCCTATCTACTTAACACTACCATGTTGTCTTCTTTATTAGGTTGCATTTAGACTTGCAAACCCTTTTCAATCTTTTCTTTTTACATGATGAATCTATCTATTTCTACCCTTATTACATCCAAGGGCTCAGATTAAACTGTTGAGCACCTTTTATTCACTCTACCTAGCTACTTATCTGCCAAGATTAAACTTTTTGGCTAGATATTTATTCTCTAATCTATAACATGAAATTGAAATATGACTAAGCCAAGTTTAAACAGTTTGACTTATTCATGAATTGTGGCAAAAGTTTCACAAGCTGCACACAATTATTTTATTACAGCAGATGAAAAAAGTAGTGGCATTTAGACTTGCACACTTTCCTTGGTCTATTTTTTGCTTGGGGTTCATTTCTTTCTCTTTTTGACCATTTTTATTCTTTTTACCCTTTGATTTTTCTTTTAGGGTATACCCTCTTTACATTTTTTAAATTTTTTGATTTTTTGGTTTTTTTTTAAGAATATGGAACACCTTCGCTCAAGTAAGAAGGTTTGAACATATTCCACACTTCCATCAAGACAATCATGAAAGATGAAACCTATTGATATAGGAGGCTAACACTGGCTCCACTTGGGGATGGCTTTTGCTTGTGGAAAGTCAAGAACAGTAGATCAGATGCCTCAGAATGTCTTCAAACTGAAAGTAAGGAATTTTCCTTCTTCTGGTAGCTTTATTTTACATATGATAGTAAAACTTTTTGGAACTTAGGGCCTTCACTTCGGGCTTCAATTCCAAGAATTCACCATCCAATCCAAACTGTAGTAACAAAAATAAAACAAGCAAACAATATATTA
This sequence comes from Pinus albicaulis, assembly GCA_034641835.2. NCBI lineage: Eukaryota > Viridiplantae > Streptophyta > Pinopsida > Pinales > Pinaceae > Pinus > Pinus albicaulis. The sequence continues at coordinate 524,325,696 of CM076581.1, forward strand.
TGTACAAGTTAGAAACATTTAAACATTCTAGTAAATTGGATCAAAATAATGCTTAAGCATTCGACCATTGACTGGTCCTTCTTCAACTTCTGAATTGTCCAAGTCATTCAAAAAATAAGTATTGTTTCCCTGCAAGGCATGAATGATATAAGGCCCTTTCCACAAGAAATCAAACTTCCCATGTTTCCCTTTTTCTTCTCTTCTAGAATCCCATCTTAGGACCTTGTCTCCTAACTGAAAATCCTCTGCTTTAGTTCTTTTATCAAACATTTTCTTTAGCTTTTTCTGTAAGACTTGTGATCTTTGGTATACCTCTTCTCTGGTTTGTTGCAGGTGGATTGTCTGATTAATTCTTCTTTGAATGTCATTTGGCTCCACTTGAGCCTCTTGAAGTAATTTCATCACAGGGATTCCTAACGATGATGGGAATCTTGCCTCCAAACCATAAACTAACTCATAAGGACTAGTCCCGATGGATTTCTTGGTTGTAAGTCTGTCTGCCCATAATGCATAGGTCAGTTTCTTATGCCAGTTCTTTTTATTCTCCTCCAACAATTTCTTAATGATATTGATCAAACTCTTATTGGAGGATTCTGCTAGTCCATTACCTTGGGGGTAATAGGCTGTTGAATGGCCTAAAGTAATATGATATTTATGGCAGAAATTTATCATTTTCTTTGATTTAAATGCAGCATCGTTGTCTGTTATAATCTTTTCTGGACATCCAAATCTTGAAAGTATGTTGGTTTCAAGAAACCCTATGATTACAGAATCATTGGACTGTCTACATGGGTTGGCTTCAATCCATTTGGTGAAATAGTCTGTAGCAGTTAAAATCCATCTATGTTGTCCTGAAGAAGGGGGGTGAATCTCTCCAATAAAATCTAAACCCCATTGTTGAAAGGGTCTTTCTGTGGAAACTGGTTTTAAAGGCAGAGGTAACAATTTTCTTTTACCCTCAAATATCTGACATTTGTGACAGCTTGTTACAAATTTCTTTACATCAGAAAATAATGTTGGCCAGTAAAAACCAGCCCTTAAGATTTTGTATGCAGTAGATTTCCAGTAGAGATGTCCTCCACAATCCCCTGCATGAAATTCATTAAGCACTTTATCAGCTTCATCTTTTAAGAGACAATTCAATAAAATTCCTTCATGATTCTTCCAAAATAAAGTGCTATCTAAAATACAATATTTCAAAGATGTCATCTTTAAAAATCTTTGCTTAGTTCTGGAAAACCCTGGAGGAGCTTGCAGGTTTAATAGAACATGAATTATATCAGTATACCAGGGTGAATCTAAGAAAGCTTGACTGATCTGGGGAGTCGCCATCTCCTGCTCGTTATCCAGTTCATTGATATCTAAGGCTTGGCAATTGGTTTCTGTCATAAGTTGTGCTAAGCCTTGGCCTTTTATCAGTTTGGTTGGCTTGATTTCAATATCATATTCCAAAATGGTAGCTATCCACTTACCTCGTTTACCTTCAATGCCATCTTGAGTCAAAATATCTTTAACTATTGCATTGGGCACATATGCTATCACATGAGAATATAATATGTAAACTCTAAAATCTTTGATTGCTTTTACCAATGCAAAAGCCTGTTTTTCCATAATATTGTACTTTAGAGGTGCATCCCTCAGTGCTTTACTAAAAAATGCTATTGGCTTTTCACACCCCTGGTCATCTTTTTGAAGTAAAACAGCTGCAACAGTATGTTCAGAAGCAAATGAAAAAATAATAAAGTCTCTATCAAATTTAGGACTGGTCAGAACTGGTGTCCTTGTTAAAGCCATTTTAATTTCCTCGAATGATTGTTTGGCTTCTACAGTCAAGTCAATGCTTGAATCTTTCCTCAACATGTTAGTCAGTAATCTAAGTAACTCTGCTAGACTAGAAATAAATCTTCTCAAGAAGTTGATTTTTCCTATAAATGCTTGCAATTCTTTTATGTTTCTGGGGTGGGGTATTTTCAAAATTGCTTGAATTCTTTCTGGATCAATCCTAATGCCATCTTTAGAAATGATATGCCCTAAAAGCTTTCCTTCTTCCAAACCAAACAATGACTTCTTAGGGTTTAAAGAAATTCCATATTTTCTGCACTTTATAAATACTTGCCTTAGGTGACCTAAATGTTCTTGATATGTTTTAGAGAAAACGGTCAAATCATCTAAGTAAATAACCAGAAAATCATGTATCTCTTTAGCAAAAGCAATGTCCATCGCTCTTTGAAAGGTAGCTCCTGCATTCTTGAGTCCAAATGGCATTTTGACATATTTAAACGTACCCCATGGTGTGGTAAATGCTGTTTTATCCTGATCATCAGGATGAACCGGAATCTGGTTGTACCCTGAAAATCCATCCAGTAGTGATATTCTCGAAGATCCCACTACCCTTTGCAGAATGTGGTCCATTTTCGGCAGAGGATAGTTGTATTTTAAAGAAACTTTATTCAAATTCCTTAAATCAACACACAGTCTGATTTCTCCTGTCTTTTTTCTGGTTGGTACTAGGTTAGAAACCCATTCTGAAAATCTGATAGGAGCTATAATCCCTGCTTCAAACATTCTTTTGATTTCCTTTTCAATTGAGGGTAATAAAACAGGATTAATTCTCCTAAGCTTTTGTTTAAAAGGTTCCTGGTCTGGTTTCAAAGGTATAGTATGTTGAATGATGGATGTATCATAAGACTTGAGGTCTTCATAACTCCAAGCAAAGACATCCTGGAATTCTTTTAATAGTTCAACATATTTTACCTTCTGATCTTTTGGAAGAGATTTAGACAACTTAACAATTTTTGGATGTTATGGTGTTCCTAAGTTGCATTCCTCCATATCGGCTTTAACAGGTTCCATTTTAGGTCTGAATGGAATATCATTTGAGTCGAATAGATCTTCCAAAGGTGTTAATCCTTTGGGTAATTGATTATCTTTTAAATTGATGATTTATGTCTCATCTATGATCTCATCAAATTCCATTTGTTTCAAATTTTGCATGTCTTTTTCAGTGAATGTGGTTGGATGCAGCATATGAATTGCATTTTCTCTTGAAATTTCCATTTTTTGTTCTTTTTCTTGATCAAATTTATCAGCAGTCATGTCTTCATCTATATTACAGTTAGAAAACTCATTCTGAAGTGTAAAAAAACTATTGATTTGATGGTTATTCACAAATACTTGCCAATTCAAAACATTGTCGGGTATTGCGGGCCTGTGTCTTATCTCAGCTGAAAACTGATGATTAGGATCAAAAGGCAACTTACATGTACTAGCAAACATTGCTAAACTGTGAGCATGCAAGTTTTGTTTCCTGGGAATCTTGGCAAGTTGGGCTTGTAGAAATGTGTTGAGAATCTCCACAACTGTCTCTCGGTATTGTTTCAATCTCATGTCTTTTGTTGCACATTCTCCTTTAATCTGTTGGATGATTAATTCAGAGTCGCCTATGATTGATACCCTAATGCCTCCTAACTTCTTGACATGTTTAAGCCCCAATAAAAGAGCTTCATATTCTGCCATGTTGTTAGTGCATTTGAAATTTAACCTATAAGCATGACCCTCTGCATGATTGTTCTCTACATTGTGTAACCAAATTCCAGCTCCTGCACCTAGTCTGTTTACTGAGCCATCAAACTCTAAATGCCATAGAATTCCATGTTCGTAATCTTCATCAATTGTTTTAACAGATTTTCTGACAAGAGCTAGTTGTTTAGTTTTTTCAGGTTTTTCTTGGTCATCTGGTGTTTCTTTGTTTTCAGATATTTCTTCAATTTTGACAGTGGTTTTGTTTATGATTTCCTTTTCAGGAGCTCCTATTTCAGTAGGAAGATCTGACTCAGCATTGTATAAAATAAAAGAATCCATGTCGGAATGTACAGAATAAACAGGGAAGTTTTCAGGCTTCTCATGGCTACTCACTAAGTACTTCATCAAAGTTTCTCTATATAATCTTTTAGGCTGACCAAATACTGAAATAGTTGCATAAGACATGTCTAATTGAATAGATCCTCCAAGTTTAGCACCCCAAGACCTAGACAATAACATACCATATTTGGGTGGGATATCAGCAACTACTATGTCCATTAAAACAGACTTAGCAGGGTATTGGACCAAAGTGACACACAGATCTTTAATTAAACCTAAACATTTTACCTGACTGGAATCAAATGAAAACAAATCTTTGTATGGTCTAGTAATATCTAGATTCAATCTTTCCATTATTGCTTTTGGCATCAAATTGTGAGATGCTCCAGAATCAAGCATTGCATTATGGAGTATCTTGTCATGAACATTCAGGCTTACATAAAATGGAGGAGTTCCCCCACTTTCTGGTTTGCCATTAACCTCAGGGCCAAAAAGAAGTTTGGGTTGATCATCAAGAATATTTACTGAATCATCCAATCCAGTAATGTTAATGTTTAAAGACTTGGAAATCTTATTCCTATAGACATCATGTTTAGCCAATTCTGATAAAGGAACAGCTATCTTGAGTTTGCCTATTTCAGCTTCTAGATTAAAGGGTTTTTCTGTTTGAGCTTTAGTGTTTTGCACAGTTGGATTTTCTCTGTTTACTGGATCTTCAATGTTTTTCTCTTTATCATGAATGAAGTTTTGCTTTGAAGATGTTTCAGGACTAACTTCTGCTGTTTCTTCTACAGTTCCTACATGAGGAGATGTATTGGATTGCTGTTTGCCGATTGGTTGGTTGTCAGAGACATCTTCAATTATTGGATTTGAAAAACTAGGAGTTATCCTAGGCAAAATTTGTATTTGGGGAATGTTTTGTACAGGGGAAGTATTTTGTACAGGGGGAATGTTTTGTTTTCCTTTGACATTTTGTTTTGTGGTTTTCTGTTTATTTTTCTCTGGTACATCTATCCGTCTACTTCTCAAGTTGTACTGGTTATGAACCTCGTAGATTGTTGTGTCATAGCCTTCTTTGAAATCAAAAGTCTCACCTGAATGAGTGTGGAATGTTTCAAGGATATGATTCTCTTGATCATCCTGAGATAGGAAGATTTCTGATTCATCTTTGTCCTCATTGACATTGTTTATTTCTACATCTTCTGTAGGTCCTTCTGAGGTCGAACCTTCAACAAATTTTTCTTGGAAAGGTGGTCTAATGTTTTGATCAGGGATATTCTTTCCAATATTTTGGTTCAGATTCCTCCTAAAGTTTGGGTTTCTTGCAACATTCTGGTTATCAGTAGCAGACTTTCTTTCAATGGTTTCCACTCTATCACCTAATCTTTCCATACCTTTAATGATTACATCCAGCTTCTTTTCAAAAGTTGAAGGTTCTTCCTTCATAGGCATTCTTCTCTCTGCCCTTTCTCTGGCTCGTTTTTCTATCAGATTTGCTTCTACGCTCACCACTATGCTCTGCATTTCCTCTAGTGTTTGTGGAGCTCTTTCCCTAAGAGAATAAGCTATTTCAGAGTCAAAACCGTTTGGAAATTTGACCAACACGTTATTAGGTGGGGGTCTTAGATTCAGAGGAACTGCATGATATGATTCATTAAATCTTATGATGTAATCTGGTACGGTTTCATTTGGTCTTCTTCTTAATTTTTCAAATTCTGATAGGATCTGGAGAGGATATTTCTTTTTCTCCCATCTGTTCAAAAATGCCCTATACAAAGCTTCTAGGTCAGCAATACTGTTCGGGGTGAGAGCCCTAAACCAAGTTCTAACTTCTCCGGTAAGACTTTGTACAAAAATTCTCATACGGATATCATCAGTATCAATCTCATAAAACTCAAAGTAATCTGTCATCCTTTTGGTGTGTTGTTGAGCTGTGTAGGTACCTGATCCGTCAAAAGGTGTGATCTTACTTTGGTAGTCTGGTGGTAAAGCTGGAGGGTTGGCTGGTAATATTAAAGGGGCGTATCGATTGGCCATTGGAAGATAAAGTGGAGTAACAAGAGTAGCCGGTCTAGTAGGAGGAGATGGAGGTCTGACAGGTGGAGATGGAGGTCTGACAGGTGTTTGAAAAGTGGTTGAGTTCGGAGATGCTTCAGTTATTACAGAAATGTTTGAGCTTTCTTCAAAGGCTTGCTCAGATTGAATGGAGTTATGAAATTCTCTGTCAAGATGATGCGAAACAAATCTATATTGCAACTCTTCAAAGAACAAAGGATCTGGAATTAACCTAGATAATTCAGTCTCAGAGAAATTTACAAACAAAGATGTTTCAAATTGTGCATCAAAAGGAATGTCATCAATATAAATAATCTTCACAGGACACGATGCAGATCTAGAAAGTGGTCTAGAACTACCTGTACTTTCCTGACTTCCTCTTTCAGAACTTTCTTAACTTCCTTGTCTTCTAAGAATCCTAGGAATCAGGTTTGGATTTTCAAAAATTGGTGGTGGATTGGGGTCAGGGTTTGACCTAGTATGCCGAATCCTTTCTGAAGCCAGTTTTCTTAGAATATGTGTTTTTGAATTTTGGGTTTTATTTGAAAAATAAATACAACTTCTACAAATTCTTTAAGAAATAATGATATGTGATTAATATTTCCTCAAAGATCTGTTTAAACTAGAGAATCTGATTGAAAAATTTGAAACTAAGATTTCAACTTATAAGCTAAATCAGAGATAGACTGAAACAACATTTATTTACTTTTGCAATTGCATAGCAAAAGCAATTTCAAAGGCTTCCTGGCTGATTTTCAGACTCTGTCTGTAGATTATAAATCAAACAATAGTATCAATAAAATGATTCAGAGTCCCCAGTATGGTCGCCACTATGTTATCACTCAGGTTTTCCTAGAAGTTGCGTAAGAGGAAAGTATACCCGAGGTAACCACAAACCAACCTTTTAGATGCAGAATCTAGCCAATCTGCATCCAGAGAGGGCTCTCTCTTTATGATTTATCTTTGTTTTTGAATTATTTTAGGCTAGTTATAGATTCAAAGTTTGTTTTGGGAAATTGGTGGAATCCACAAACTAAGGGCAAGGTTGAGGGCTTTCAGTCCATTGGGCTATGGAGTCTAAGGATGGCTTTACTGGATTTCTTTTCTGAACACAAGATGGTATTACAGGGCAAGATAGCTAGACGGAGAACAATCCTTAAAATTTAAAGTGGATGGATGGTCTTGAAGGGATGAAAGGAAACTAAGAATCTTTCACCATATTCAAGAGGAAGAAGGGAAATGATTACAAGCAAAGAGCAATGAAGGATTCTTTGTTACAGTAATCAACAATATTGAATCAGCAAAACATGAGCAATTAAGAATTCATGCTTATAACTAATCCCGAAGAAAACATCGAGAATAATCACATTTGAAAACAGAGTACAATTAAGCAAATTCTGTTTCAATCCTTTATGTAAACTATTCAGAAATGGATATGATGATAGCATAAACTAATATAAAATTTAAACACAAGGGTTGGAAAACTTATTGAACTGAAGTCCAACACATGAATCCTGCAACAAGTCCAGAGCTTCAAAACGTCATCCAGTAAGCCACAAGTAAATTTGTCCAAAAGCTTTTTATTCCGAAAACCTCAATGTTACAGCAGAGTAATAGAATCCACCCCAAATGCTTTCTTTGGGGATTTATTTATACAAAAATAATCCTAACAACATTACTCTATCCTAGCCAATAATTTAGGCTGACTTAAAGCATATTTACAACAAACAAGAGACACATGGTCTCGAAAATAGAATAACGAGTAACGGCTGATGTGCTGTTCCTTTTTTCATGGACGTGCTAAGGATAAGTGCTCAAAATAGGGCTCTGTGCTGTCCTTTGCGTATTCCTTTGACTTGTTGTATACTTTTTCTTCTCACGGATACTCTTTAATCTTTCATCTGATACTCTTTCATCTGCATTTCTGTTTTTTACCATTTACTCAATAGTAAAGATAAACTTTTATCCTGACAACATTTTTTTACAAAATTTCCAGCATTTCCTTCCACCACTGATCATCTGGTATCATTGTTCTTTTGAGCTTCCTTAAAGTTTCATCGGCTTCAGTAAGTTTATAAAAAGTGGGCTCGTTTGGAAATAGATATTTTAATTCATGCTCCAGATGAAATAGATTCCTCACTTTTTCATAAATACTCTTCCCAGTTGGTACTGCAGGTTCTGATGAGCTAGTAGAACCTATATTAGTAGAACCTATAGCTGTATGTTTAGCATGAGTTTTGATTCTTTTTTCATAAGTTTCCAAGTCTACTATTTGATCCTCTGTGAGCATGGGACTTGGCATTTCACTGTCGAGCAGAGCTTGAAACTTTTCTCTGAAAACGTTGATGTCGACCAAAATATCAGTACACTTTCTTTCTAGATTTTGCATGAAAGTTCTCTTTGTGAAAATTCTCTTTGCTTCCAAAACTACACCTGTTCTGTCATCAATTCCTAGCAATGCTAGCTGTTGTTTTGTTCTGGAATTCAAAAACTTAATGAGCTGCTGGGCTAGCTCTGGCTTGCCTCTTAATTCATGTCTAGTTTTGTTTATTTCCTCTTGGGCTATCTTGACTAACTCATTCTGCTCAAAAATAGCTTGAATGGAAGGCCAAATATCTCTTATTAAATTAATGATGTTGTCCCAAAGAATATCATTTATTTCATTCAGAGGCTTTTCCAGTGTAAGATTCTTTTGCAAAGCCTCAACCAATTTTTCCAACCTTTTTATTTCTCTGAGGTTGTCAGCAGCTGTCTTTTTGGATGTGTCATATTTTCCCTCCAATTTTGTTAATTGTAATTTTGCTTCTTGGAGTTCTGTGACCTTTAGCTGCAAACTCTCCATCTGTTTAATCAAATCATCAGAATTCAAATTAGAAATATTCACCTGAGATGATTGTTCCTGTTGTCCTGTAGTACCTGCTGCTGAAGCCTGTTTGAGAATTTCCTGTTCCTGCAATGCCTTTTCCAGCTCCTTCTCGGTTTCATTTAGTCGCTCTGACAAGTTTAAGAGCAACTCCATCATTTCTTCTTGTGAATTTCCTTTTATTACTTCCTGTGTCTGGGGGTGCCTTGAGGCTGGTATTTTCAGCTGTTTTCTCAGTGCAGCTATATCATCCTCTTTCTTTTTTATCAGTGCCTCAATACCTTTAGTGTCTTTTGGATTGTGACCCAAACCAATGATGATCTCTTCTAGAGACTTTATTCTATTGTCCTTGGCCTGTGAGGAGGCCCTTTCAATCTTCAATGTTGCAGTGGTATTATTCAAGGAATATTGCAGCGTTAAAGCTGCCATGGCTTTGTTGGTGAGAGTAGAATAAACCCTTTCCCCTGTTTGTCTATGAAGCTCTATCTGATCCAAGGGATGGATATCCTTTGCTAACACTTCAAAATTTGTTCTGATGTAATCTGTTGCTGAAGTTGGCTTTGGCACTTTAGCTTTGAAGTGGCTCATTTTCATTTTACCTTGTGAAAGATCAAATGCTGACATCAACCTTTGCTGATTGTGAGGAGCCATCTTCATATACTGATCGTAGACCTTCATTTTCAATGGTTCATTCCTTGTTTTGATATCAATGAAGGTTTTCTTTATGTCTCCAGTATCTGTCTTGGGCGGTCTGAAAGAAGATACTTCAGTGCTCAGTTGCTTTTGTATCCCTTTCTGGCTTATATTTGTTTCACTTGCTGTACCTGTTTGCTGACTATCTTCCCTGCCATCATAAAATATTTCATCTATGATCTCTACATCTGGAGGTAGATCAGATTTATGTTTTTTAGCTTGATAGACTTGTGGGGCTCCTTTTGAAGGTGTGGTATCTGGAGCTGACCTCTTTTTCCCTATTTCCACATTCAGTGGAGTTTGCATGTCTGGAGCTTGGATTTGCTTTGCTGGTGTTTGAGAAGCTTTAGATTGTTCTGGTGTTTTGGAACTCTGTGATTTTTCTGCCATGACCAGGGTTTCAATGACCTGCACTATAGGTTCTTTTCCTTTACCTTTAGGCTCTGCTGTTACTGATGGGCTGTCTTCCTGTATAGCTTGTTGTAGAGTGGCTGTTGAAGATGTGCCAATATAGGGTACCTGCATTTGATCATATGTTTCTAGGTCAAATTTCTTCTCGACATCTTTCATAAGTTTATTCAATTTGTCAGCTCCACTTCCCTCTTCAATAAGTGTTCCTTTAACCCATTCATCTTGATTTGCATACTGTTCTATGTCAGGAATTCTATGATGTATATAAGGAGATGACTTATTTTTTAACCTTCTTTCACAAATGAAACCAAAGGGGTCATAAGGGACCCAACGGAAAGATGTCTGGAATTTTTTCTCTAATATAAGTTCTGCATCTCTTTCAGCTTCCCTAGAATTGCAAATGAAAGGACCTAACTGGCTTTTGATCCTTAACTGTGCTTTCTTCTTTACATTGCAGAAATGGATTACATCTGAGTTATTCATCTGTCTAAAATATTCCAAAGCAAAAATTCTCATTGGTACATATATGGGTAACTTGAATGGATGTAATTCACATCCATAAATCCTGATGACTGTATGGTTTTGGTACAAGTACCAATCCCCAACTTTGTAACTCTTTGACAATTGCAGGGTCTTTCTTATCTCAGTACTAAGCCTGGGGGGAGAAACTCTTGTTAACAAGGTTGTAGCAGGATGTACAAACTGATCAATGAATTCTGAATAAGAGTAGGGAGAATCAGAGGACAAATGAATGATGGGGGACCAAAAAATAACAGACCTGGGATTACCTTTAGCATCAAGTTTATGAACAGGGAAAGGGAATTTGTCTGAGTGATAGAAAATTATGAGGTGATAGATAACTGAGGAGTACTTGAAAACCTTTTCATCATCTAGCCTTAAAAATTGATCATGGATTTTGTTGGCAATGAAGGAAGCATAGTCATACTTAATCTCAGGAGGCTTCCCAGGGGTAAAGATAGATAGCAAAGCCAGAGTTATCTCGTCAACATACTCACTGGTATTGAATCCTAAGACAAAGGATATTACATTCACAATAAGCCTTCCCAATTGATTGAAAAAGTAAAAACCATAGGGGGGGAGTCCCTTTTGGCTGATGCTCAGGTAACATGAAATACTGACACATTGCTTTCAATTTCTCTGGAGTTAACAGTCTGGTTTTCTCAATTAGCCCTTCCATGGATAGAGGTGCTAATTCTTGTTCTGGCTCAAATTGTAACATAGCATTGATAGCCTGAGGTGTTATAGGGAACAAAACACTTTGATCAGGAGCTAATACGGCTCTTTGTGTGGGATCATAATTTGCATGACAATAATGAATGATTTCAGGGAAAACGTGAACTGTAGGAATGAAATACCTTGGGAGATTGGATTCCCACAACCCTATAAGATCTTGCCCTTTTGAGTATTCGTCTCTGCAGCGACAGAAACTCAAACGGGGACTTTCATCGAAATGCAGGTCTTTTATTTGGAAATCTTCATCTATGAGAGGCAAGTAGTCTAGATCTCGGTGAGGAGCATTCAAAGGAGTGACATTTAGAGCGGTAGGGGCCTCCATTTTGGTTCTTGTGGATTCAAAATGGAGGTTTCAGTTTTTCTTGCAGACCGGACGGGATATCTGACAAAAGAAGAAATTGGGACAAATTGCAGGTTTGGGAAGCAAATTCATAGGTTTTAACTCTTCAATGAGGACTCAGAGAGGATTTTTAACCACTTTTTCAGAGAAAAACACAAGAAACCAAGCTTAACTTGCAGTTGGGGTGCGGAATGATAAATACCTGTTTTTTAATGAAAACTGGTTCTTCAACAGGTAATGGACAATGGCAGGAACGTTCTTCAACACGGGCGCAGCGGAATTTCTGAGTAATTTGGTGTATTTGCGGTGAATTTTGAAATTTGCAGCGGGAGCTTAGTCTCTTTCGAAAACCAAAATAACTAAAAAAACGCGAAAAATGGCTTAAAAACAAGTCAAAAGGGTTTTTGTCGTTTTCGAGGTGATGACGTCATTCGACGTACGGGGTGACGTAAGGGAGTGGGGCCGGCGGTATGTGGTAGGCGGTAAGCGGTAAGCCCGCACCGCTTATGGAGGAAGGCGGTAAAAATCGCAATGGCGGCGATTCCACAGGATGCTTGCCACGTGGAATGCTGAATAGTCAAACCCGCCCACTCCCCGCTGGCTAAAAAACTCACACGCGATGGGCAGCGGGATTGATCGGGACCGTTGATCAACGGAGGAATGATCTGACGGCTGGAGGAAAGGGAAACTTGTGCGGTTTCGAAAGTGGGCCCGTCGGGGTTTAAACAAGTTTTGACGTGTAATCTAATCACCCCGGGGAGAAGTTAATAGGCGGGAATGGTTGTTAATTAGTCCGAATGACTAATTAACCCCGTGAATTTATAAAATGAATTGCGGCGGGGTTTGGCCATGTGGAATGCCACGTGGAATGCTGAGTATGGTGGCGCAGGATTCCATCGTAGTTTATTCTTGTTTTTGGTGTTAAACACATATGTTACGTGTCTAACGCTTTTCTATATATATTTTATTATACGATGAATAAATTAATATAATTAATTCATCATAGGGGCGGAATGTATATATAAGGTTATAGTTTTACCAAAGGGCTTTATAAAGTGGGATATTTATTTTAAATGTGCGGGACTATATATACCTTGGTAAAACATTATAATAAGAGGGTTTTGGGGATATTTATTTTAGAAAAGGGAGTTATATACATAGGAAAAAGGGATTTCACTAGGGAATTAATATAAAGTTAAATGTTAATATGATAAAGGACAAGGAAAATCAAAACATCTTTGTATATCTAAGAAAGTGAAAACTTATGAAGTAAATTGCACATTTTATCTTCAACACTTAAGCTTAGAATAACAAGTTGTCTTGAGGAATTTTATGGAATGTTGCCTTAGTTTCCTAAGTAAAATAGGATTTTACTTTAGGAAAAAGTTAAAGATGGAAGATAACAATGATGAATTATTTCAAGTGCTTAGGTCATTTTGATCATTAGGCCGAGGGTCCGGTCCCTCCAGAAGTCAAGGAAATGCCTTGAGCCCCTTTGATCTCAAATTACCTTAGTACTTTTGGGGAAATTAGTAAAACTCTTGAGGGGGAAAAATGATGAGGGAGGTTCATGAATTTGACTTTGCTTGCTGTGATTTTCCAGTGTATTTCCTGCTTTAGTACTTGTGATGAAAGTAAATGATTAACCAACATGTAGCAGCACCATTCATCAGATAACACTTTGCATCAACATCTACCTACCCTATCTACTTAACACTACCATGTTGTCTTCTTTATTAGGGTGCATTTAGACTTGCAAACCCTTTTCAATCTTTTCTTTTTACATGATGAATCTATCTATTTCTACCCTTATTACATCCAAGGGCTCAGATTAAACTATTGAGCACCTTTTATTCACTCTACCTAGCTACTTATCTGCCAAGATTAAACTGTTTGGCTAGATATTTATTCTCTAATCTAAAACATGAAATTGAAATATGACTAAGCCAAGTTTAAACAGTTTGACTTATTCATGAATTGTGGCAAAAGTTCACAAGCTGCACACAATTGATTTATTACAACAGATGAAAAAGTAGTGGCATTTAGACTTGCACACTTTCCTTGGTCTATTTTTTTCTTGGGGTTCATTTCTTTCTCTTTTTGACCATTTTTATTCTTTTTACCCTTTGATTTTTCTTTTAGGGTATACCCTCTTTACATTTTTTAAATTTTTTGATTTTTTGGTTTTTTTTAAGAATATGGAACACCTTCGCTCAAGTAAGAAGGTTTGGGTGCGACTTGTAAATTTTATAGGCAGAATCGCTTACTAGTGTGAGCCGAAGGGCTCGAGCGCACCGCGAGACAAATTTTTTTTTCTTTTAAATGGTTAATTTTAAGGTTATTTGAAATTCTAATCCGCTAAAAAGCTTAATTATGGAAAAACAAGAAAAATACCTATACATTTGGTCGTTGAGGAGGCATATTGGTTGTATAATTTGCGAAAGAAAATTTGCCCACCGTTTTGCAAAATGCAAGTTGGAGATTGGTGGGCAATGCACAACAGCAGTGTGTGCAATGGGTGCAATGGGAACATCAATGTCAGGCCGGCTCAGACAAGGATAAATTGCACCGATGCTTGAGAGCTCTAAAGCATTGAGAAAAGTGAAAAATGCAATTTTTTGGCCGTAATTTTTTTTTTATTTAACCCTGTTCCGGTGCATGAGGTATTATAGGCGCACCAGTGCGGTTTCTTAATACCGCACCAAGCGGTTTCTATTTTGGCATGGTGTTTTATGACGCACCGGTGTGGAAGAGTTGTAAATCACCGGTGCGGAAGAGTTGTAAATCACCGGTGCTCTACAGTAATAAGATGCATTGGGCAGGTGTGTACGGAGCGCATGGTGTCCGGTGTGCCAATGTTTTGTGCGCACTGGTGCTTTCCCTTGTTGAGCGCACCTGTGCGGTTTAGGATGATAAGCGCACCGAACGAAAAACATCTGCAAAAAACCTCCGCCTACCAACCTCCTCTAGTAACCTCCGCTAGAAAGGGATGTCTAGGGTATTTTTATAAGGGGTTCCTCAAAAACATCCGCTAGAGGGTCTTTTCCTTGTAGTGTGACATTGTAATGGGATGCATCGGAAGACGGTAGGTGGGTCTCTCATGATCACTAGAATCCTAATTTCAAAAAATATTGACCATCATTAGTAAAATATCAATGATATTAGTAAGCATGAAGATGCAATTGGTTTGTTGAAATTTCAGTATACCAAACAATTATTACCATCGTTGATCCAGTATTACGACTAGAAGATGCCATGTTCTAATTAGAAGGGTGAAAAGGTTGTCCATTTTCATCTACCAACTGCTTGCGATATGCTACTCCTGATAAGAGTTTTTGATGTTTTTGAAAATAATATGGAGTACTATTTTCTGCATCTGAACTCAATTCTGAATCTAGTTCCTACAAACAATTTACATACATTTTTATTCAAATTGACATGGATTAAAATAAATAAATTCAATTAGATAATCGAAATATAAATAAAATCTGAACTTACTCGAGATGGAAAGGGAGAAATTCACGAAGGAATTTGATCAAAAATATGGAATGAGCTGGCATTTGAAGAATTAGCCATTTTATATTATTGATATTTTATCTTTGTATTTGACAAAAATCAGAAACAAAATTTTTTGTGAATATCTAAAATTAATCTCGAGAACCATATAACCAGAATCTGAATTTCAATATAATTTTGAAATCATTTTTCAAGAACAAGGCAACTTTAAGCGGAAAATGTACACTATGAACTACTGTAATTCATGTGGATGCGTACTAAAGGATAATTTGAGATTAATATGTCATTTTATTTGAAAATAAAATTTCAAATAGCTTTTAAACCCCACCATTGCACTAATTAGAATAAACCGCATTGGTCTATTTAAATAATAAGAGCACCAAGGCGTTTAAATAATATCTACATCACTTTCTGGCATTCCAAAAAAAATATAAAAATAAGTTACCATACCAATGCTCTTTCACATAAAAACTCACTGATACATTTAAATAAAAAACAACACCCGTACGCAACTGTTTCTCGAATTTAAAAAATAAAATTGAATTCAACTGTCTTAGTGCTCTTTTAAATATAGACCACATAGTTACATTAAAAAATTAATGGCACCATTTCGAGATTTCAAAAATGAAAAAAAACTTAATCATGTCTGTGTGTTGAGAAAATATGGTGCCCCGAAAATGTCGGTGCACTTTTTATATAAATGCACTAGTGCACTTGAATATTGAATGCACCGGCGTGCAGAGAAATTGAATAAAAATAATTTTTTTTTTTTTTTAAATTAAAAAACGAGCGACAATTGATTTTTCAAAATCTAATTTCATAGTCTTTTAAATAGTAAAAATTTATTCACTATTTCATTATTTTACACAAAATTTCAAGGGAGTGATTTGCAAGAGAGATATACGAGGAGCATTGTGCAACAACAACATAATAATTTGGAGAAACATAACTATTCATAATATCATAAGATAAAAGGTATGGTGATTCACTCAAAAACCTGCATAATAAGTTTTAAATTTTATTGTTTATTTTACTAATAAAAAAATTATAATTTCTATTAGGGTTTAATTAAAATAGAGAACATTTGCAAGAGAAGATTAGATTAGAGTTGCAAAATATTTTGGATCCTCTGAAAGATTAGAAGTTGAAATGTATGGTGATTCACCCAAAACCCTAGATAGCAAGAATCTTAAATTTTATTGTTAAAATATTTTACAATTTCTGTTATATTTATTCACAAGTAAAAAAAAAAAATTAAAAATTAAAAACCTTGTATAATAAAAAAATTTACTATATATTTTACTTGTAATTTTTTTTAAAATAGGAAGAAAACAAAAAACAAAAAAATTCGATACTTACCTTAGACCCTTGCTTCTTCCTGCGAAATTTAACATTATGGTTTAACTTTCTCTACCACTTCACAGTTAGAGTTTTTCAATTTAGGCATTTTATATTTAATGGGATTGTGTACTTACTATATAGCTTGTTTTACATATAAAGTATGAGAATCATTTATTGAATTAGATCGAAACCTTTTTGGCACTCTCTGTTTTTTTTAAACAACTATATGTTGCATGGTGCACCCTGTGTAACATAACACACTAGTGCTACCTCAATAATACAATGGACCGGTAAATTTTGACACTTTTGATTCTGTCTAGTATGTTCATCGTTGCTCCAGGTGTAATATAATGCACCAGCGCGCATGTTCCTAAGAGCACCATTAAATCATTGCAGTGCATTGAACCTTACAAATCACATCGTCAACTCTCTATGATTGTTAAGAAACGACTATATGTTTCACGGTGCGCCCTTTGTAACATAACACACCGGGGCTACCTGAGTAACACAACACATCGATATATTATAATACTTAGGATTTTGTTCAGTATTTTCATTGTTGCTCCTATTGTAATATAACGCATGGGAGTGCTTGTTCCTAATAGCACTCTTAAATAATTCCACTGTGTTTAACCTTAAAAATCACATCGTCAACCTTTTGTTTTTTTTTAAACGGCTATATGTTGCATGGTGCACCCTCTATAATATAAAGCATTGGGTTTACCTGATTACTTCGATGCACCAGTATATTATAACACTTTCTATTCTTTCCAGTCTATTCATTGTTGCTCCTAATGTAATATAACACACTGAAGCATCTATTCCTAATAACATAGTTAAATATGTGTGATGGTTTTAGCCTTACAAATCACACCATCCTAATTTAAAATTATTTTTAAAAAATAATTTTCTATGACGGTGTTGAATAATTAAAATACCAATGTGTTTAATCTTATAAACACACTAGTGCGTTTATTCAGATAAATGCACCGGTTACTAGTTTTTTTTGGCTGAAAATTATTTGATTTATTTGTAAAATATATAAAATGGTTTTTTTATTGAATGGTACAAGTTGTATATTGATAAAAAATGTCTCATAAGGTCTCAAGTAACAAAAATATTGATCGACACAATGACAACACATCAAAAAAATAAAAGAAGACACGTTCTTTGTAAATTATTTACAAAATTAATATGTTTGAACTATATCTAAGTTTAACTAATAGGTGTTAGTTGGTGTGTGTCATGCAGAGCCACAAAATTAATAAGGTCGATAAGATTATTTCTAATCTAAGTGCAAAAGAACGTAAAATCCTAATAGAAATTTTGCAAAATGATGAATCAGGTGAATGAAAAATACTATTCAGTATGAGGTTTTATCTATTTATTTGAATTTTCATTAATAATATACTTAAGAATATTAGATAATATGTTTCAAACAATCTATTAATTCATATATATTTTGTTGAAGAATGTAACTAGGTTTGGTCTTCATCAATTATACTTGAGTCAATA
The DNA here is from genome assembly GCA_034641835.2 of Pinus albicaulis. Classification (NCBI taxonomy): domain Eukaryota; kingdom Viridiplantae; phylum Streptophyta; class Pinopsida; order Pinales; family Pinaceae; genus Pinus; species Pinus albicaulis. The sequence continues at coordinate 524,343,545 of CM076581.1, forward strand.
CTTATTGTACTTGTCAAAAGAATAAAGAAAAATATTTTATTATTATTATTAAATGACTTATTAAAGCATGGGTTTCATGCTTGGGTCATATTTATTTTAGTTCAAAGTCTCTATTGTGGACTTCTAGGTTTTATTATGAGTCTATAGGATTATTGCATAATTAAATTGATCCATATTGGGATTTTCCATCATGCAAATAGGTCAAGTATTGAGTAAAATTTGATTTATGAAGCCTCCACACCAAGTCTAACTTAAAGGGATCAAGTTGGCCTCAATCCCAAGAATTTGAGCTCATCTCAAGCCTATTTATATAGTGGAATCAAACTCACTTGGAACCATCTTACTGCAACACAAAAATTCGATATGGAAGCTTCAACAAGAGAAGTTTGTGAAGTGAAGGAGAAGGAATTTCTGGATTCAGTTTTGGGTACACTTATAGAGTTGAAGAAAATTGAAAATTTGGCACCATTTTCTCTACATTTCGAGCTATATTTTGGGAGATCGAAGTTCTCAAATTTTTACTGCAACATTTGTTGCATCAGGTGTTGCGAAGGTGTTGCTTCCAAGAGAAGAGGAAGTCGAACTTTTTTTTGTTGAATGTTGCTACTTAAAGAATTTGTATTGGGCCTAAATCGGAGTCTTTGAAGCTATATCAAAGTCTCTACCTCCAGATCTAAGTCTCAAGAATAAAGGTCGAAGTTCCAAGTCAAAGAAACTACATCATAGTGCTGCTACTGTTGCTATATTTAGGAAGGATCACAAGGAAGGTTGGCTTGGTGTGGAGGAAGTTTGGGTCAAGGTCTAGAGTCTCAAGAATCACTATTGAAGGAATAATTACTGACTGGGTTTTCCCCTAGAGTGGGGTTTTTATCTGGCTACTGGCCTACATATGGTGTCCTTGATCTATGTGTATTTTCTTTGATATTTGCTTGATGAACTGATAAGTAGAAAGATAACAAGAACACAATAAGAACTAAAGAATACCACAAGTAAATAATCAAGAACAAGACGATCTTTCTGCCTTTCTAATTCTATAACATGTTTAATGTTCTAGAGGGAGAAACAATGAAGGAAAAAATTAATGTTATTCTAAGAAAAGAAAAATTATGGAACATGTAAATGATGATGAATTGGTCCTTAGCTCATCTGGAGTGGTGTTGGAGGCTAATGAAACTGGGAAAATATTTTACAAAACTATGAGGCATCTAGCGAAACAAACATATAGACATACTTTCCACTTACAATACAAAAATTAATGCAATTATTCTAAGAATGAAATAATATCTAAACTACAGGAAGCATTTTCAGAACAATGGTCAATGAGACATGTCAGACTTGCAATAGCAAAACATACAACCACAAAAATGAATCTTTCAAAAGGTAGTATTCCTAATTCTACAAAATGATTTTCTAGAATTATATGTATATATTACTACAAGTCATTCATTTATTAATATTAATTTTTTTATATTTAGTTTTCATATATCATTATAAAAATAGTTTTTCCACGGGGTCTTGGATAGATGGTGATCAAGTGCCTGTTAAAGCACTCTTAGTTGTGAAGTCACTAATTCAATTCCTTGTCTCGATTGGGGTGATATATTGGACATGTTGAAGATGTAGTCATGTCAATCATTAAAAAAAAAAAAACATAGTTTATTATTTTTTTAGGAAGATCATGAAAATCCAAAATGATCAATGCGCTGATATATGAAACATGCCAGTAGGAATGTCCAAAAATGTGTATAAGGAGATGGTTAAAGAAATGGAAATAATTGCATCACAAGAGGAATCATTTCAACAACAACGTGCTTCAAATGTATGTAATCATGATTGAATTTGTACATATAAAAAAGTAATTTAGCATTAAATATTAATTTTAAAGTATTTTCTTGCAAAAAAAAAAAAAACAACAACAACAACAACAAGATGGAACTCATTCAATACATAAAATGGGATGACAAGGAAGAAAATGGTTGATTTCAAAGTTTGTGAGTAATTGTTAATATTTCCTTATAACAACTCAAGGTTTCATTTTTGTATATTTTAAGTTGTTTTACAACAACCATCCTTGAATGTCTTCAAATAGGTGCTAACACACAAAGAAGAGCCATCGGAAGAATTCATAGACATTGGGTTAAACAACGATTGTGAGTATATGTTGATATATCAAAAATTAATTGTGGAATTTGTAAGTATCTATGTTGTTTTACTTCTCCGAGTTTAATATTAATAATAAAAAAAATCTTTTATATAAAATATATGATTTATTATAGGGTATAAAACTTGCAAGAAACAAATTATGGAACTACGCCAACCAAATAGTTGTTGAAATAAGGCATGAAATTTGGTTTTTAAATAATGTGTATAATTCATGAGTCACTCCTTGATATGGTACATTTTTTTTATTTACATTGATGTACATTATTTATTTCAATTTTCATTATTCTCTTCAATGTAGATACGTGCACTCATTACATTTTATTTTTATGTTTGCAGATGGAACAAGATCAAGAAGATGAAAAAAATTGATGCAATCAACAAAATGTTCCTCCAAATAACCCAAGTCATGGAAGTATCTCGAGCACTGACAATAGTTCCAATCAAAAAATGATGATCTATTTGGATATCAATGCAACTTGTTATATTTTTGAAATAATTGTCTGTGAAAATCAGACATTTTTTTTAATGTAAACATGGACATAGTGTCCCAATTGAAATACAAGGGGTTACCAATAACAATCTCATTTTGTATGAAAAAAATCATCTTATTGATATATAATAAAATACATTTTAATTTATTCTATTGTGTTATCCAATGTCTTTGTGAAATGTCACACCACTGATTAAATATATGGTTGATTAAATATTATAATGAAGAGATGTGAAATCTGATAATATAAAAAATTAATCCAAACATCATATACAAATGCTTTGATCAAATATTAATTTATATGTATACTATTATAAGATATATGTTGATTTCTCAATGAATAACATATTTAAAAAATTACAATAATTGCAATGTCACAGATTGATGTCTCCAAAAAAGAGAAAATATCATACAAAAGCATCGGTGCATCCATAACATAAAAATGCACTGGTGCTTTAATTTAAGTAAAAGAATCATGACATCATATTTTAGCATAAATAGTGCCTTTTCATAAAATGGCAGCATCGAGGCTTTCAGGTCTGCAAGCACCAATATTTTTTTAATTAATGCCCCAATGCATTGTAACTCTCAATGCACCAGTACTTTCATAGAACTACACCCCTCATTTCTACAAAATATTATTTCCATTCCTAGTGGACTATTAAAATTAACAACATTGTACCCTCTATATAACAAACACATTGGTTTGTTTATGTAAATAAGATTTGTCGGTGTTGCATTTTTAAGAGAAAGCACTGAAACTACAATTATTTTTTGCATGCCCCGGAGTCTTTCCTTCATCAAATAGCGACCAAATTTTTTTTATAAGCACCAATGCAGTATATATTCCAAGGTCCAGTGCTCGTTGAGTTGAATGCACTGGGTGTTTTTGGTTGTAATCACTGAGGTAGTATACAAATTTTCAGGTTTCGGTGCTCTTTCAATTAAATGCCTCGATTCTTTTAATTATGTATGAAGACTAGTGTGTTTATATAAGTAGTGCATCAAGGTTGCTTGTTCCATAAAGAAAACTGAAATAAATAAATAAATAAAATAAAATTCGCTAAATCCTTTGACCGCCCAGATTTTTTCAGTTGTGATGAAATTCCCTTATAAGCTCCGCTAAAACATCGTTCCCACAAACAAATGTTTTAGCAGATGTTTTCTTGACAATTTTTTTCCAATTTTATAACACTAAAGAGCTTCGTTAGAACCTTCACTAGAAGGTATTTTCCTTGTAGTGTTCATATGAAGTCCAAACTATAAGAATATTATACCCTTTTGATCTCTTCACATTTTTAATTAGACGACTACATTAACATTCTCTTAATTGACTAGTTTGGAAAAGTAAATGTTGATCACTAGTGTATACTTTGATCAAGTTATAAAAATCCAAATTTAAGTACTCTTCTTCCAACTTCTAATACTTGAATCCCATGCCTTGTTTATTTGACATAGCGACAAGAGATCAACATCCCATGACATTGAACCAATGAATAAATAAATTTTGTCTTTCTCCATAAAATGGGACTCAAGAAATCCATGCCATCATATTCATCCATATTTTGAGGCTCTAGCAATGGTTTAAGGTATGTTAGGTTATTAATAATGTTCTTAATTATTACTTTTAATTTTTCTTAGGGATACATTGTTCATTGCTTTAGATAATTTCATTTTTGAAGTTTTTCATATATCACATTCACTCTACATACATCTTAACATTATTAGCAATTATGTAGAAAGAACAATATCATCAACAATGCAAAGAAACAATAAAAGGAACATCACAAGAAAAAGATGCAAAAATAAAGGCATCAGGATTTAGTTGAAGACCAGAGTAAAACCTCACAAGGGACAAAACCCATAATTCAATTATTTTTCTTTTATTAGATATTCATCAATTTTTCAACTGAGATACAAATTACATCCATAGTGAGTAACATCATTAAATCTCTAGAGAACAACTCATATGTAACTATATCAAGAAGATACATTCATAATTGTCATCATCAAAAATATACTACCAAGAACCAAGGTTACTACTCAAAATCATATATTCATATAATTGTCATCATCAAAAATATACTACCAAGAACCAAGGTTACTACTCAAAATCATATATTCATATATATATATATGAATCAAGATTACAATCCTCGTTAGGGTTTCTCCTTGAAGTCACAAGATCTCTGCATGAATCTTAGAAATGGTGTGAGCATATAAGTTGAAGCCATTGAGTGAATTCCACTGGATAGTTCATAGAGTAACGATGCCACATATACATTCAAGAAAGAGTATCTATATTGCAGAGGAACAATATAAATTGAGGCCAACTATATCGCAGAGATGCCATGCATATTATGCATGGATTCCATACATATTGTGACAGTGAGGATGCCATACGTAAGACAATGATGCCATATGTAGAGGATGCCATTCATAACGCATAGGATGCCATACATAACACAATGATACCATAAGTAGAGGATGTCATACGTAATGCGGAGGATGCCATACATAACACAGAGGATGCAATACATGACGCAGTGATACTATACGCAGAGGATGCCATACATAACTTAGATATACCTTACAATACATACAGTGAAGTAATTACATAGCCATGTGAGATCATAATCAAGACCCTGTCAAGTGATGCGAGAACTTATACCAATGTGAGACCACAGAGGTTGAAATCATATTCCATTATAGTGAGATCGAGATCATATGCTATTACAACCATTACAGTGAAACTATACAGAGAGAGATCATATGCCATAGTAGTCATACTCGAGTGCGATATTGAATGAAATTATAGCGGTACCTGAGATCGAGATCACAATGTGAGATTCATGTAGCAAGAGTGTAGAGAGTCCTGTAGTGAGATTGTAGAGAGCCTTGTAGTGAGAGTGCAAATTTTGTAGCCATAATGCGAGTCTCGTAGCCATGCGAGAGTATAGTCATATGTGAGAGAGTTGTAGTGCCTCAGACATGTGAGAGAGAAGACCTGTGGAACCTCAGACCCATCTAAAAATCTCAGAACGATTTATCCTCTCAGAAGCACATTTTGGAGATCAACTCAATTGGGTATATATAGTTGTCTAAGGGTCCGAAGGGATGCGTCTTTTTTCCAATCTAATCTAATCAAATTGAAGTGGATGTAAAATTTTGAATTCTATTAAACAATTTTCTTTGCTTGATCAACTAGGAGGAAGGGCTATGGAATTTCTCCCTAGCTACCAAAAATAACCATAACTAGTTATACTATTATGCATTTTCACATGTAGGAATCCATAGACCACTATTCTTCATCATATTCTTCCCTATTACATAGCCTAATAAATCTAGAACATATGCACAATTGAATCAACCCAATATCCACAAAATTAATAGTTGAATGTGTAAAATGTACTCCATATTTCCCCAATACATGTTAAGAGGATTCTAACCTCAATATTCATTCTATAATGGCATATGACAATCCATACTTCTTCAACACTCTTACTATTGAAAATTTTATTTTCTAATGCATAAATTCAAAAATATGGCTTCTATGACATGACTACAAAATAATAGCCCACGGGGCTTTGGATTGATGGTGAATGGGTACATTGTTAAGGCACTCCTTGTGATAGGTCACTGGTTCAAATCCCCCAAATCCCCCGTGGGTGCTAGCTTACAAAAAGAAAGACATGACTACAAAATAATGCAACAAGTCCTAGGAAAATGAACACCACCTGTTGTAGATGAATCATCGATGCTATATAAAGTGATAAGGTAGAAGTATTTCATCTTTTATACCAACTTACACTTCCCATATTCTTCATCAACAATGCTTGATAAAAGTTATGAATATGCCAAAATGGCATTTAACTATATTTTGTGTTGGTTTTACCATCTCTACTAGAATGCTTGCTTGAGGCTCTAGATTTTGGTTTTATATTTGTTGAAGGTTACTTATAATATTTTCTACCCAGTTAATATTTTTTAATTCAATTATTAAATCTCATATTGTTGCAAAATAATGCCAATTTTTCCATTTCGACTGTGCAAAACAACCTTAGGTGCTTCAAAAAAATTCCCATGACACTTTAAATTGGATAAATGAGAAAACCCAAACATCATAATTTAAAGTATCATAGTTTCTTTACAATACTCATGTGTCAATCTTCTACTAACCATTTTGTGGTGGATATTTCAAATATTCCAAAATGGCATTCATGGTGATTTCAACATTTTTTTGTTCCTTTTTCAAGCACGCTTAAAAAAAATGCACATCAAAGATGAAACTTTCATCCAAATGATGGACATTAAATTGGGAAATGTCCCTCTCAACTAGAATGGCATTTCTACATCATTATATTTCATTTGTAGCCTTAAAATTAACAGTAGTGAAAACATTACACATTCACAAGCTTATATTGGATAAAAATTTAGCATCAAGTGCTCCAAAATAATACATGTCAATGCTACCAAACTATCCCTATTTCAAAAATTGTTGTGCAAGGATGAAGTATTATGGTTGTGTACAATACCTAGAAGCCATATTTTCTAGTTCCCATCTAATCTGCAAGAAATTAAAAAAACAAAAAAACTAACAACTAACAATTTTATAAATTTCAATGCTTTTTCTAGGAGCACACTTGTTGGTACTAAAACTACATGCCCAATATGATGGGAAATGAGTTATGATGCTAAAATTTTCCTAGATGTATTGAGAAACACCAATAGGTTAGAAAATTAAGGTTGATTTCTCTTACTTGAAAATTGCTTGTGAATATTTTTTGGATTTTTATATATTTTATTACGTTCTCTTCATAAAACGATTAACAAAACATAAAACACGAAGATCACAAGAGAAAAAGAACACAAATATGTAGGCTCCAAGCCAGGGAAAAACCCCACAAGGGGGAAATCCAAACAACTCCCCTTCCTATAAAATTATATAAAAATGATAAATCCAAGACCCAAAGACCAAGACCAAGATTTCCCACAAGACCCAAGTCAACCATCCTTCAAACCTTCCTCAACCAAGTCAAATACAACAAATTCAATGATGTTCAATTCTCTTCAAATTTTGTCAAAATTTTATTTTTGGCCCTACAATTATTCCTGAAATTTTCGGCCCTTTCAACAGTCTGAAATTTTGCACATGTGGCAAAATTAGGGCATAAAAACACAATTTTTTTCTCCTTAGACCTTCACTCTCTCTTCTTTGATGTTCGTTCTTCTTGTTTGTATTTTTCATTTTTTTTCCTTCCTTTCTTGGCACATAAATCGAATTGGTGAATTGGTGCTCAAATGAGGTCAAATTTCTCTCTATATATACAAATCCAGGAGGTTGAATAGGTGCCTTTTTGGGCTGACTTGTATAGGTAGGGCCAACTTGGTCTTGTGGGTCACAAATTGAATCTTTTGACTCAAAATAAAGTATTTTCCTTTTCTTACAAATAGTCCAAATGGAACTTTGAGTTATGAAAAAATTTCTTTTGACTCAATAAAACATAGAAGCATGAAGAACATGCTTTTGAGTAGAAAATAATAATAGTAATTTGTTTTTCTTCTTTTTCTTTATATGAAATATATAATGACACAAGTATAATGATAATTATGAAGACAAAACCTAGTTACCTTTTCAACACTTCCTCTTAACTAGGGAGGTATTCCTAATTACACAATATGATACAAGGATACTCTCAAATTGAGATATTTTCATTAGAAGCGTTCAGATTGATAAGCATCATCAAGCATCATCATAACCATTATTGTCAATTAAAGAATAGAAAGGCCTTGACTGACAAGCTTTAACTCTCCACTAGATTGGATCACAATGTTGGTAGGAATATATTTGGACACTGCCACCACCTCTCAAGGAGAATACCCCATCTAGATGTTCACCAGTTATGTCCTTACAAGACTATTATTATCTTGGATGTTACCCCGTCCTCGAAGAATATCAGTCCTCAGGACTACTCTTAACTTGGATTCCCAATCCTCAAAGAGTATCAGTCCTAATTGATACTACTCCCATATTGGATAACATTCCTCAAGGAGTATTAGTCCAAAATTCTTATCCAATCCACCATTCTCCCTACCATTGCATTGCCTTCACTAGGCTTACGACTTTAAGTTCTGGCCATAGTGCATGCATGACACATGGAGAATACAGTGTCCACCATCACTCCCTCTTAACCAAGGAGGAGATCCTTAATCCCTCTAAACTAGAGAGACATAACCACAAGCCTCAACTTGTCTCATCCTACATTAATACATCAACTACTTGTTCTTTCATGGAGATCTAGTTATAGTTGTTGGGCTCCTTGTAATATCCCCAAAAGGGAGAATGCAGTAATACTGAAACACAATATAAGAACTGCAACTAAGTAAACAATAATTCTAAAGACAACATCAGAATATACAGAGAAGCTAAACCATTTTATTATATGGAGATGAATCAGTTACACAATGTACAAAATATGAGTAGATCTAGCCAAAGAGATGGCCTATAATCACCCTGCAATGATGCTACAACTAGCACTGCATAACTGGTGAGATTACAGGAAGCAATACTATGTTGTCCCTTCTGTTGAAGATATGCATGAACTACTGCAAAAGGAAATGCATATCTATGGAGCTCAGGAGCTTTGATGATGCCAAGATTCAAGATCTGGCCAATGTGATGGGAACCCAAGATAACCCAGAAAGGATTTTCCAGATCTACAACTTTGGAAAATCACCCTCCTAGGGTTTGATCCTTTGATTGTTGGGTTATACAGATCTGAAGCTAGATCTGATCCAAATATGGCTGCAATATGTTCTACAAACAGATTTGAGCTTTGAGGGCTGGTCCGTCCTTCAGATCTACAAGCTAGGAGCTTGAGATCTTGTCTTCTCTTCTTCCTCCTTCAAGTTGCAGCAATTGAATATGTTGCTGCTAAAGAAACTGTGTTTTACAAGAGGGAGAGGCTCTATTCCTGCTGAAATATGCTACAATAGACTCCAGGCTGATGGAAATAGAGATGGAAAGGTGAGGGGATGATCCCTCACAGGATTACTAGCTGAAATGCTAGCAACTTCCTTCCTCCTTTGGATCTGCAATGATGTACTGCGTAATCCTTGATGGGAATACTGTTGATAGGAGGTTAATAATGTTTGGCCCGATGCAAGATCTAAAATGAAGCCTTGGGAATGCTGATCTTCAAGCCCAAGGTGATAGGAATAAACCTACATCAGTTCTCCAGCTGAAATACTGAAGACAACCTCCACCTTCCAAACTGATCTTCAGAAATTGCGTAATTCTTGAAGGTAGATGTTTTGTAGATGATGGAAATGATAAATGGAATAAATTCCTAATGTATAATGAATTACAACCCTCTTCCAAGATATCACTCAATGAAAGAGGAGGGATTCCCGACTAGGAACACCCTGTGCTAAAAAACACTTGCAATCTTTGCTAAACAACCCGAGAAAGCATGGAATGTCACATGGCAATTCCAAATCTAAACAAACCTCCAAATATATAATAAATAGCCTGCCTTCATTGTTGTCTTCATCTCCTTTATATAGTTTATGAGCCTTACCATGCCTTGGCCCTCATCTAAACTGCGTTGTGCAAGTGGACATGATCCTCCATGTTTGACTGTGGGGTCTCTCCAAGTCATCCATCATGTCTAGGTGCAATGTACACCCTCTCCATCATGTGTGCATTAATTGAATAACTTCCTCCATCACTTCATCATGAATGCTCTATTATCTTTCATTAGATGCCCTCCATGATCTTAGTTGACTGCTTCAACCTCCATGATCCATCTCATTAATGAGACATGATCTCCAATTCCATTCACATTAGTAGTTTCTCCACTACCTCATTATGTAGATATAGGCTTAATTAATCCACATTCACACATAAAAATTGGATATTTATTCATCTTGAGGATTATGGGTCCCTCCACCCTTTTATTTACTTAATTCATTAAGAAAATTAAGAACTCTAATGTTCCAAATATCAAGTGAAAATTTGGGAATATTACATCATAACAAGCTTCAACCTTCCTAGGTCTTTTTCAATCTTCATGTAGCTCTAACATGTCATCAAGTAGTTTTTCAAACATCGTATGGAGCCAAACCTCTTCATCGTTGATCACATAAGCCTTCACACACTCTTTCTTTGTGAAATGGTTTTTACTTTATCCATTTTTCAAGAATTTATATCATCTTCCATTAATCACTAGTAGTATATTTTTCAATAATATTACTTCTCAAACCTATCATTGTAGAGCCAATTATAACTCCCTCTTTTCAATTGATGAGGGTGAACTTATTCTAGACCAGTATCAAACCCATCATATCATCAAGAGATCAACAAACTATCTCAAGAATTATTGTATCAATTTTCCTCCATAGTGTACACACTTATGCTATATAATTTTCATGGAAGCCTATACCATATCCCAAATATTATGATGTCATTCCTCATTATCAGAGTTTCCAAAACAAGTGATGCTACTCCAAACTTCAAGATGAAATATTCTTCAAGTCACTTTTTGCTTCTAGCTCCCTCTGAAGTCAACATTACCTCCCTCCTCACATTATTCAAGAGACCATATTGGATTATGATCAATATTAATATTTGTCCTGCCCATCTTTTATGTTGCTAGATATGAAACAACCATATGGAAGAGTCTTGAATTTCCTATCTCAATAAGACATATCATGCTTATGCTCCCAAGTATATTTTTTATATATATGCATCTCGCTCTTTCTTTAAACTTCCTTTGAAGACATGAATTTTTTTCTAGATATATAATTAAGAGCCTTTTCTAAGATAGACATACTTATTCCTTTCATGCTTCCATTTTAGTTGACTTCTTTTTAATGAACTGCTACTTTAACCTTCTTTGAGGATGATGTCCATGAATGATGAGGTTCCTTAATTATGATGAGAAATTCTTCAATTATGCTTTCATGTTGATTTTAGAATATATTCATACCTTCATACTTCTAGACTTCTTCTATGTTGCTTCCATGTTCTTCTAGTAGAATATACTTCTTTCATGTTACTATTCTTCCATTCATATGTTTGAAACAAAATATCATGTTGTAGAAACTTCTATAATGTTGCATAATGACCTTGATTTTGCTGATGGTTCTACTTCTATATTAGATCCTTGCAATCCCTTTTATGATATTTAACTATTTCTAGAACATCATGATAGAATTGTAGTTGTTGTAGTAACTGTAAAGTTCTTGATGGCCCAAATTATTCTATTCTTTCTTGCTAGATGATTATCTAACTTCTTCCAAACTTTTGTGATAAGATACAACTGAATATGTATACTCTTAATTATTTCAATGCTATATGCTTCTTTCCATGATACCATAATTTGAAAATCTCGATACTCTTCTACAAATGTAACTACAATTTTTATTCTAACTGTCATTTTCTAATAAAAGAGAAAACAAACTACTTGTAAAACCAGTAATAGTTAACTTCATCAATAGTAGAGATATTTTTTGTCTTTAGTCTTTGGTTTCTTCTCAGGTTCTTCATCTTCTTTTGCAACGTGAGCTCCACTTATTTCTTTCCTCTTGTTGTTCTTCTTATTTTTAGGATCCTTGGGATAATTCCTTTTATAGTGTCCATATTCAATGCAACAAAAGAATTTCACTTTGGACATGTATTGGTCTTCACATGGTTGATTGTTGTTGTATTTTCGACGAGGTTCAAATCTTCCAAACTTCTTCTTTGATCTAGCAAAAAAAAATTGAGATTTTCATTGTTGGGTTCAATGTAATGCTTGGCTTTCAATCTTGTTTATTCTAGAACACATAAATCATGTGCCCATATTTCATCAAATGTTGGATTATCTTTTCTTGAATAGATGCTGGTCATAAAACTACTCCAATCTGGAGGTACAACATTGAGTACGCAAGTAGTTAATTTTGAATCAGATATGACTTCTCCAAGCCCGTGAAGTTGATCGTTCAATTTTGATATTTTTACAAGATATGAGGCCAAGGATTCATCTTTTGACAACCTTGATTTATAAAGTTAATTCCTTAAGGATATTTTTTAACCTGTAGTATTGACAGCGTATAATTTTACCAATTTGTCATAGACTTATTTTTACGTGCCTAAATATGAAACAAAGGGGATAAGGTGATATTTTATGGACTCAATGAGAATTATTTGAGCCCTTATTCCTCCCTTATTGTACTTGGCCACTTCTTGAGTCTTGTCCTTGTTTGGTTTTGAATCTTTTCCTAGAACTTGATCCATGACTTCTTTTTCTATGAGAACCAAATCAATTCTCTTCTTCCAATATTTGAAGTTTGATGACCCAGCAAGTTTGTTTCCTTCCTTAAAAAAATATTCCATTTTATTTGAAGGTGAGACACGAAGTATAGTAAAGTACTTACTTGTCAAAGGAGTGGAGTGCTTGAATGATGATGATGCTTCCAAGAGTCTTCAAAAGGTGGCCTTGAATTATATTTGCAATAGGGATGTCTTATAGGATGATTGGTACAAAATATTTTTAATTATCTATGATGAATCCTTCAATGATGGACGATGAGTGGACAAGAACCTTCGATGATAGAGAGAGAGAGAGAGAGTAAATGATGATCTTTGAGTCTTCTTCCTTATTCCTTTTGCAAATGATGACCTCCAAAGTAGTTGATGTAAATGTCTAGGATGATTGTTGTATAGATGCCTTCAAATGTGCCAACAAACTTTATCTTAAAGATGCATTTTCCTCACCTTAGCTCTAATTCCATGTTAAGAAACCGATAGGCTAGAAATTTAAGGTTAATTTCTTTTACATGATAATTTATTGTGAATATTTCTTGGCTTCTTATATCTTTTATTATGTTCTCTTCATCAAAAAATTACCAAAACATAAAACATGAAGATCACAAGATACAAAGAACACAAATATGTAGGCTCCATGCTAGGGAAAAACCCCACAAGGGGGAAAACCCAAACAACTCCTTCTCTTATAGAATCAGATCGAAGTGAGAAATCCAATACCCAAATACCAAGACCAATACTTCCCACAAGACCTAAGTTAGCCTCCTTAAAACCTTCCTCAACCAATTCAAATACAACAAATTCAATGATGGTCAATGCTCTTCAAATATGGTCAAAATTGGATTTTAGGCCCTGCAATTAATCCTGAGATTTTTGGCCCCTGCAATTGTCTAAACTTTTGCATGTGAGGCTGAATTAGGGTAGAAAAAAAACAAAATTTTCTCTTTAGAAATTCACTCTCTCTTATTTTATTTTCACTCTTATTTTCTTGACTTTTTGCTAGTTTTTCTTCCTTTCTTGGCACATAAATTGAATTGGTGAATTGGTGCTCAAATGAGGCCAAACTAATATCTATATATACACATCGAGGAGGTTGAATAGGTGCCTTTCTCGGCCGACTTGGTCTTGTCGGTGAAAAATGGACTCTTTTGACTCAAAATAAAATAATTTCCTTTTCTTACAAATAGTCCAAATGGAACTTTGACTCATGACAAAATTTATTTTGACTCAATAAATCCTAGAAGAATGAAGAACATTCTTTTGACTAGAAAATAATAATAATAATTTATTTTTCTTATTTTTCTTTTAAATTAAATATATAATGACACAGGTACAATGATAATTATGAAGACCAAACCTACTTACATTTTCAACAAGATTCTCCTTATAACCTGATGAATCATGTGGCCATTTATGTGCAAAATAAATTTTGATTAGGTCACATTTTCAAAACGTCATCATGCAATTGTTGACTAAGTTTGTAAATACATGCATTGAAGCCAACACTCTATACAAGAGTTTTACTAATGGATATGAAATATTAATAATGTATTTGTTCAATCTACACACATAACCCATGTGTTACATTCTTCAATTTTTCTTTATTATCCAAAATTTCTTCTCATCTAAGAGTATTCTATTGGATTTCTCATCATTCTCATAATCCAATCCTTGCCTTGCTAGAGACTAGGAAATATTTACAGTGGTATCCTTCACATCCTACTACATCATGCAATATTCTTCAAACCTATTGTCAAACATCATGCTTATCTCCTAACTTTTGTTTCTACCAACATCATTACATGAAACACAAATTTTTTGGGCATGCCAATTTGTGCGTTAACACTTGATAAGAAAAATTGAACATCTTTATAACCCAAATTTAATTAAATTTGAGGCAATAAGGAAAAATTTAGATTAATAAACTATTAATTTTGATTATGAACGTTTCATTATTATCCTTCTTAAATTACACAATTGGCTTTTGAAAGTGGCAATATAATTTTCAAAAGAGTGCATTTTGATTCTAAAATTATGAATTTCAATTTTCCAAAAGTATAAATTTAGATTTCAAAAATGTTAATTTCAATTCTAAAGTTGTGAAAAATGAGTAAAAAAACATCAATTTTATTGCTTCAACCCATACTTGTTTTAGATATAGATAATGTACAAATAAATGGTTTACTAATTCTCTATCTTTTTTAAACATTACACACCATGTTGGCCCATGCCATATATATATATATATATATATATATATATATATATATATATATATATATATATATCTGTATGTATGTATGTATGTATGTATGTATGTATGTATGGGGTAAGGATTTTATTATAAGTAACAACATTTGTGAGGATATCCTAACTTCTAGATTTTTTCCCATCACCATTTGTTATTTCTTCACTTTCCCTCTTTGATTTTTTTTTATATCTTCACTTAGTTATGTAAACCATTGAGTTTTTTACTTTATTATTATTATTATTATATAAATTTTGATTATGCAATGTGAATGTTTTATTTTTGTATATCAGTGCATAATATGACTATAGTAGACATTCTTCAAATATTCTATCAAACATCATGGAAGCCATTGTGCAATATTCTTTAAATCTATTGTTAAATCATCATATTGATATCCCAACATGTATTTCTACAAACACCATTTGATGAAACTCAAATTTTTTGGGCATATCAAGTTGATATTTAACACTTTGTATAGAAATGTGAGCATATTTTTAACCCCAATTTAATGAAAACTGCAATAATAAGAAAAAAATAAACTAATGAATTGTGAAGTTTGATTATGAAAGTGTCAATATTATCCTTCGTAAAGTGCAAATTGGATTTTGAAAGTGACAATACTAGTTTTTCAAAAATGTGAATTTTGATTCCAAAACTGTAAGTTTTGAATATTCAAATCTTCATTGTAGACTTCATGGAATATTATCGAAATATATTTCAAGTTATCATGCTGGTCTGCCAACGTCTATTTCAACTAACAACATTTCATGAAGATCAAAAAATCTGGACACGTCAAGTTATTTGAAACTTGGTAATAAATGTGAGTATATTTCTAACCATAATTTAATTAAATTTTAAAATCATACGGAAAATCTTGACTAATAAATGATGACTTTTAATTTCAAAAGTGTTAATATCCACCTTCCTAAAGTGAAAAATTGGATTATGAGAGTGGTAATGCTGGTTCTGAGAAATGTCAATTTTGGTTCCAAAAGTGTGAATTTTGAATAGTTTTAAATTCAAAAGTGTAATTTTTTCTTTCAAAATTGTAAATTTTGTAGTGGAGTTAAGCCTAAAATTTTGAAGATATAAATTAAAATGTAGTGCAAAATTAAGAATACATGAGAAAAGAGAGATAAATCCTAACAAAATTCTTTTTGATAATTAAAAATAGAGAGGTATGTTCACTTGTCTCTTCAAAATGGCACCCTTCAAGGAAAATGATCCAAGTCCAATCACACTTCCTTACAAAACATTACATAACCTTCTACACGACATATAACTATCCATATTGGATCTTAAATACCTATGGTTCGACTCATAATGAGAGCCTACTAACTAATTTGAGCATTTTTAACAAAGAGGGCCCTTTTAACAATGAGTGATTTTCAACTAACTATTTGATGGGCCTTATTCAATGAAAGTGGCATGTTGCATTAATAAATTATATAATAAGGGGGTTAGGATAGGACCTTAATATGCCCTTCCCCTCTAAAGGCGACATTGTCTTCAAGAACGAAGGCGAAAAAATTGTTGTAGAATTAATTGCAATTCCCTTATGGCATATTCTATTTTATATATTTCCGTTGGATCAATATTTCGATTGGATCAATATTTCCCTAATTGTGCACTAATGTAATTAACACTCACTCATATCTAATAGTGCTTTTGGTTGGATCCAAATGGAATCTTTTTCATCAAGTTGTTTTAGGTTGTTCTGCACTTTGCAATTTGATCTCAGAACCTTATTCAAACAAGATACACGAAACACTAGATGAATCTTGAGTGGGATGGAAGAACCAACTTATATGTGAGTTGACCAATGCATTGTATTATTTAATAAGGACAATAGATCATAGGAGCTAGCTTTTGGAGAAGATTATGTTTGAGTGATGCTTTTTATAAGGTTGCAAGTGATGGATTACTTAATCCCATTAAAAAAAAAAAGAAATCCATATCTATGTTGATTAGTTTGTTGTTTTATTTAATCTTATGCCATAGCTAATTTGTGCTTGTGCATACGAATAATGGCTTCTCTAGTGTGAATAATTATATATATTGCATGAAACTTGGATGTTCCTATACATATGATTCCATTAATGGATGTCTTTGCACATGGAAAAACTCATATGGTGTCACACTCTAGTAGTGTCATGATAAGTGGTATCGTGTCATCATCCTATAAGGGGAAGCCATTACGCCCACTAGTGTGGATTTTCAAAAGAAAAGCATCTAAAATAGGTTTTTAAGAACTTTTTGATCACTTTTGTTTGACCATCAATTCAAGGATGATATTCATTGCTCATATTCAATTGTGTACCTTGAATTTTAAATAGATCCTACCAAAAAATTGTTGGTGAACGTGGGGTCTCAATTCGAAACAATGGAAGTGAGCACACCATGTATATTAAATATTTAATGCATGAAGGCATGGGCAACTGAGGAAGGAATAAAAGGATGAGATAAGTGTTGAATCATATATCTCCCACCTATGTATAAGGCTTGAAAATTATTGCAAATCCTATGTCCTTTAGTTTTAAAAACAAACTAAAGTAAGTGGGGTCCACTAGTAAAAGCATGTCAGTTATCTGCATATGGCATGTTCGTTTATTGCACATGGAAATTTATGGTTCAGTTTATTTATTGATTCTTATGATATTAGTGTTGAAAAATATTTCTATCGTTAGTGAATCTCGA
Source organism: Pinus albicaulis (assembly GCA_034641835.2). NCBI lineage: Eukaryota > Viridiplantae > Streptophyta > Pinopsida > Pinales > Pinaceae > Pinus > Pinus albicaulis. The sequence goes on from CM076581.1 coordinate 524,361,455, forward strand.
GATAAAATTATTTCACATGCATGGCTTTATGTTGTATTTGAAAGGTGAAATAAGTAGTTGCAACCACATCTTAATTATATATATATATATATATATATATATATATATATATATATATATATATATATATATGAGGGTGAGAGGATTATGATAGCTCTTTTACAAAAAGTGTGTTCCATTACTTTAGGTTAAAACTGAAAGTCAACATTGCAGTATGGTCAATCATCCAAATGTTCACATGATTGAAACATGTTTTAAGTTATACCAAGAGTCATGACATAAATCCTAAACTTTCACTTGCATTTATCATAATAAAATATTATATATTATGATCCTAAAATAACTTAGGTTAATATTAGGTTTTTGTACATGGATTTTTCTAGATTATAAATTGTTAATGTAGATAATACACCTAGAAAAGTGTCATTATTTAAAACCAGCCTAGATCCATCTTAAATCTGGGTCTACCAAACGTTGAGAGGGATCAAATCTCTTGAGATGCAAACATATTTTAGAGTGAAAAGAGATTTGGTCCCTCTCAGTGCTTAGTATATCTGGATTTAAGCTGGATCTAGGTTGGTGTGTGTGTGTGTGTGTGTGTGTGTGTATATATATATATATATATAGAGAGAGAGAGAGAGAGAGAGAGAGATATTTGACATTGAAATATTTTATTTATAATTCACGTTCTCCGCATTAAAATGTTAAAACATGCCCCCTCGTATTTTTTCCTATATGCATACATTATATTTTCTAAAATATTACATATCAAAACCATATGAAGCATTGAACGAATTATAAATCTCCCTCATATATAGAATTAGAAAGAAAATTTTAATGGAATAATAATTCTCTAATATTTCACTCTCTATATATGTTTCATGTTAAAATATTTTACTCAACATGTGTATTGAAATATTTTATTTGTAATCTATGTTAAGTTTTTCTTTGTTAATTATATATTTAAAATATTATATATCAAACCCATATTAAAAATGAAATAAATTACACATCTCCTAGTTATGGAAGGTGAAATTATAAGAAAAATTTCTCTTTAAAAAGTAGATATAAAATTATGTTATTTAATATGGACATTGAAATATTTTATTTATGGTTGGCATAAAATATCTTTTGTTATTAATATATTTGTGTTTTAAATACACATAATGTAATATCAATAATACTATTTCTTGTTATCTCCATATTAAGTAGTGAAAAAATTACATTTCTTCTTTATACTAAAAGGTAAATTATTTTTTACTTTGGTTTACTTTATATCTTTATATAAAGTTATGTAAAATTAAGGTGAAAAATGAATTATTTTAATTATGGATGACATTAATTTCATCTGTTACTGATATTTTTAATTTGTTAATTGAAAATATAGTTTTAATATCTTTACATTTGTTAATTGAAAATATAGTTTTAATATTTTTAAATGTAACATTAGGTGACAACATCTCTCACATACTGGGCTATAAAGCGCCTCTCGACGCAATTAAATTTAGGAATTTGTTAATATTTTCATTTATTGTAAATGAACACTTATCATATTCATATGATTATGTGATAATTTTTTCATAACTGAATTATGTTAGGGAATTAGTATGATGAGCTTAGTTAAAGCTCACTTATCATATTCATATGATTATGTGATCAGTTTTTCATATCTTAATGATGTTAGGGAATTAGTATGATGAGCTTAGTTAAAGCTCATCACTACGCATGTGAGAGAAATTTTTTGAGTATTGTAAGCTCTTATATTTCTTTTGATGTAATTTATTTTCCTTATTTTAATATGATTTGTGTGTCTGTGAACATTTCTACTATAATCGTAGTATCATAGCTTTAGTGATGTGACTGATGTAAGAGGAGGTTAAACATTGAAGGATTTTAGAAAATTTCATTTTATTGATCAATAGTTGAATGATATTTCAATTGTCTAGTTTTATTAAGGAAAAGAAAATTAAAAGTTTCAACTAGAAATTATTATTGATCTATAAATTTGTTGTTATATTCAAGTTTTAGATCTATATATTTGAAATTCCCCTTGGTTTTCTAATTACAATTTTTAAGATTGTGACAACGTAATGGACTTCATGTACAACTAATCATGTTTTAAGAAAAACTAAGCCAACAACCAAAACTTATCATGTCTCTTTGTGATGATCATATAACCTCCTAATGTTCAACTTTTCCTTCCACTCAAGGATTCAAATGAGCTAATGAGAGCAACATATAGGTTTCTCGCTAGCCATTTGAAACAATTCTTTCTTTTGGTATATAACAGAAGCCCTTAATCCATACGAGATCATGTACAATATTCACAACCAATGAAATCACCATTGTACATGATCCTTTATAGTAAAAATTCTTACACAATTTCCCCAAGAAGATACTTGATGCTTCCATCATGGTACCCATCTACAAAATAATTGATATAAGCATTCCAATGACATTAGAGGCACTATCAAACACATGTATCACTACCAGATACTCTTCTCCCATAGTCATGTCATAACCTCGCAAAAAAATGTTCCAATTTTTATAGGCTAGAGAAAAAATAAGTGGGAGAGTAGGTGTCATTTTATGAAGGAACAAAGAAGAAGAATAAAAATTTTCAAGAAAACCAAAAATAGATCAAAGGGAAGTGAAAATAAAAACAAGGAAAAAGGAACAACCTTTGTATTGGTATTGAGATCCTTGAAAATGGAAAATATTAAGCACTGTGCAGTAAGCCAATCATTGGATCATTTTCTTTCCATGTTATCTGTTGAATCATAATAAAATATTCAATGGACAGGATAAAAAGGCAATAAGCCAATGAATGACTTATTGCATGGTACGTAATATTTGTCATTTCTTGATTATTGCCCAAATAATTGAACTTGATAGAAAGAGAATGCAGGTTTGTGTTGGTGAATTAAATGTTGAGGCCAAATTCCTCCCACTAGATAATTATTTTATGTCATTTGGATGTCTTTGTAGGCTTAGATTGACATTGTTCAAGTTTGAATTATGTACATTGTTGTAGAGAGATGAAAATTATAAACCTTAGGTTCCTCTATGGTATGCTTTTAAAGGGTGAGATGGAAAGACAATGAGTCAATGATTGACTTACTTCATGATGCTTAATATTTTCCATCAAGAAACCTCCACGGATTTCACATATCTACTATGTATCCAATTCAAAAGTTTTTTTAATGCCAAAATTTATAATATTTTACATATTTTACATATTTAAAAGCACAAAAATTAAAATCATATGAAATTATCAAGAGTGAATTATGACTAATTTTTTTCTTTTTATATCTTAATTAAAAATTTATGTCGAGTCGAGGTTGTTGGAAATTGGTAAAAATTTCCAATATTATATTTTATTGGAATTACAAATTATAAATAAGGAGAAAATTAAAAATAATGTATTTGGCAAGCCAAACTAATTTTTTACTTTTAGGGGTGGAGGGGGAGAGGGGAAATCAGAGATATATATTGCAATTTTATATTTTTGAAGAAGTGATTACTTCAAGAGGGAAAGAGCATAGTCAAAATTGATGTTATTGAAGTAACTTATTACTTCACAAAGGGAAAGATCCGAGTTTTGAAGTCAATTTTTGAAAGCTTTAAGAAGCGAAATTATAAATCAAATCCTCATAGAATTTATTAGAGGCAAGTTCAAATCTTAGTCATTTTTTTTTCAAACGACTATACAAGTGTCAACGCCAAGTCCCCATAGTTCATTTTCACAGGTGAAAAATGTGGTTTGTTTATTATTTTTTCTTTTCATGGTGCATGATTTTTTTATATTCATTTTCAAGCCCATTAATATTTAAGGAAAGCATTCATAATGTCCAAATTAGTAAATTTGTTTTCAAAAGTCCAACTAACTTGAGGACTCTAAAAATTACAAAACATAGAAACATCATATAAAAATCACTTTAATTTATAATGAATTTTGGAATGGCATATGCAATGGTGAACTAAAATCAAACAGACCCACCAACAATGGTCCTCTAGCTAAGTGGAAACTTAAGGATGAAAATATCATAGCATTAATAAAATCCTCAATAAATGAAGATATTTTCATTCATATTGAAAATATGTCAGATGCTTAACCTACATGGAAGACTTTCAAAGATATCTTTGATACACAACGTGAAACAAAATGGGTGGATCTTGAATTAAATCTTCTTCAACATAAATTAACTAAAGGAGGAGATACAATTGAATATATTTCTAGAATTAAAAAAAATTAGAGAAGAAATCACTAAGGTAGATTTTTTTGTTGTGGAGCTTCACTATATTCTTAATTTAGAAATTTTATTTTTGGTTGTTTGGACCCCATTTCCTAGTGGGAGTTGTAGAGGTGATTTCCCCAAACCATTCTCACTAGGATAGAATGAAAATTATCTGGACCCCACTTATGGTGGTTTGTGGGTAGTGTCCCTAAATATTTTTTTTTGAAAAAAATGCCTTGGCATAGATTTGATGGTAGATGTTATGTTAGTTCCTAAGCCCCCCCCCGCAACCATAAGGAGATCTTCCTTTTATGAGGGAATTGTATTGTGGTTGTGTATGATTGAGAGAGAGAGAGAGAGAGAGAGAGAGAGAATAAGAGGTTGTAGTGGATGTGTTTTAGGTTATATCCCTTCATTTTTCTAGATGGAAAGTAAGGTTTGGATTTTTTTTATGGATGTAGCTCAAATTGGGTGAACCACGTAAATTGGTATATCCTCTGTATTGTTTTGTTATATGTTTTATTTATGCATCCATTTTGATTTTTCTGATTTGTGATTTTATTCCTAACAACTGGGAATAGATCCAAAGGTCAATTGGATGATAAAACTCACAAGAAAGGAGGGTTGATAGTTCAAGTGGGAGTCATGGAAAATGAATATTTTAGGGTCGAGAATTTTAATGGAAAAAAATACCACCTATGGAAGATGCCAATGGAATATTATCTATATTATAAAAATATGTTTCTACCATTCGATAGAATAACAAAGAAGCCAACAAATATGAAAGACAAATAATGTAATATTCTTGACAAAAAGGAACTATGAACAATATGATTGTGCCTGAAAACATTGGTGGCTCGCAACAATTTGAAAGAAAAAATAACAAATGGTTTGAAGAGGGCATTGGCTAAACTGTAAAAAAAGCCCTCAACTTCCAACAAGGTATTTCAGATGAAGTGTTTATTTAATATGAAGATGTTGGAAGGTGGGTCTACCATTGATCATTTAAAAAAATCTAACATGATCACCAGTTAGTTAATTTCTATAGGAGTAAACTCAAATGATGAGGTTTGGACTCTTTTTATTTTGTTCTCATTACCAAGAATCTGGAACAACCTATTCATTGTTGTGAGTAATTCTATATTTGGTTTAAATAATTTAAAGTTTGATGATGGTGTTGGTGTTACCCTTAGTGAGTACATGTGATGGAAAATCACAGCTACGTCGAATAATGCTTTGAGTGTAGAAAATATAGGAAGACAAAGGGAAAGTGGAAATAGCTTACAACATCGTGGAAATTCTAAGGGAAGATACAAATATATAGGGAAGTTAGAATGATGTCATTGTGGGAAGAAATGGCACAAGAAGAAATATTGTTAGTCTCTAAAAGAGAAAATGTTAATTTGGACAACTAGGTCCAAACTCTAGGTTGTGCTACTCAGATGACGATCCCAATATTTTTATTGGATTCCTCTTTCGAAGAGGTGTAAGATTGATCTAAAGATCATCTCGATCGGATGAGCAGAACATGTACTTTGAATTTATTCCACTTATGTGCTAGGTCAGCCTGGAATATAATATAGACCTAAATGTCTTAAAAGACGTGTCACACACCCCCAAAGATGCCTATATATTGGAGAGACTTGGAGTTCATTAGACACAGAATGTGTGGAGGATTTTCTTCTCTATTTATGGCGATGGAGTTGCGTTCTTGGTGTTGCGTATTTGTGGAGTATTCTTTGTCTGGGTTGTCTTGGGGTTGTGTGTGACACACTTGGCTGAATGACCTATTGGATAATTTTCTAGTAGAAGAAGCATGCTGATCGTCGTAACGCCACCATTCATTATCTCTGTTTTGGCTTGTCTTCCATAGATCTATTGGTATGTTATATCTGCTTCAGTATTTTGTGCCCTAATTCAAATGGCATAGAACATGTTCTAAAATTAACATGGTATCAGAGTTGAGGTGAAGACAAAGCCCAATTTGTGTTGAATCAAGTGCAACACTTACAAAGAAAAGAGCTCATTGAAGGCTAAGAAATCTATGAAGGGTTGCAGCAACAAAAGGACAGAACATCGAAGGGTTGTTTGATGGGTGGATAACCCTCATAAGAGGTTGTTGCAGGTCTGTTTATATACCTGTAGGTTGCTGATGTGTATAAGGGTTTGTAACTTCCCTAAAGGAGCAGCCTGGAGGGGCAGCCTCCAATTGAAGGGCAGCCGCAGCAAAGGGAAGCAATCATGGGCCAGATTTGAGGTTTGTTAGGCAGGAAAGAGGGCTAAGAATAGCCAAAAGCTTCAATGTACATGAGCAACCCTACAAGACATTAGAAGGATTTCGGAGCACAAAAGTTTGAGGCTGGAATAATGGTAACGAGCCCTGACTAGGCCACAAACAAGAAGTATTGTTTTGGTGGCTGATTGAAGACTAAATGTGCCAATATAAAAAAACAGTTTGATGTCAGTCCCAGAGGTAAGTTTGGGATCTGTTTTATGTTGTTTTTAGTGCATTTTTTATGTTCTTCTTGGGACACAGGGATATCTAAAGCTACGAAAACTTATGGAAGGCTGCTTGGAAAGGCTATAAAGCTCCTCCAACTCAGCCGATGTCATCTCTAGGAGGCCACAACTCAATTAGGGCTTTCTTCCTTGATTTTAAGGTTTGTTTGCTGACTGGGACAGCCACCTATAGGGTGCTTTATATTACAGGCCTCAATAGTGTTTGAGGGCAGCATGTTTCATCAGGAGTTTTGTGGTAGGCCGCAGGCCATACCACAACAACAAGCCTTGAATGGACCATTTTAAGGGCTGTTTTTTTTTGCCCTTATCCTCAGCGTAAAGGAAGAATGATTTCTGAACCATGGCAACGGATATATGGCGTGATATTGTGCTTGACGAGGGTGACACTCTAAAGGAATATAAAATTGTTGTCAAACAGAGAAGAGCAGAGAAGTTGCAGCAACAAGAAGCTCTTGAACTGGAACTCTTTCAAAATTTCATGTTCATAATATTAAGTTTTTGCATGGTTTGAATGAAATGACGGATGAACTACAGTCTTTCCTGGGATCTTTCGATGATACCAGGGTTCTTACATGAGTAGATGTCGATGAATTCTTTCAGAATCTTAGAAGGAAGAGACGACATCTAGAGTGAACCGGTTAAAATTCATAAATGTCACAGGATGTCACAAGCCTAATCGCAAAGGTTGGATGCCAACAAAATTGAAGAGGCTGCCATTGATAAAATCATCGCAATACCATCACCTGTCAAAAATAATTAATGTGAGAGCATAGATGATATTTTTTTTATCAACGTGTATAGTGATGATGTCTCGGGCGGCATTGGACGTGGCAACGGTGAGGTAACATAGTTACAGGTGGATGTGTCATCAAGAGCTCGACTTCTGGGCATCATCTCCGGAGTATTTTTTTTAATGTGCATTATAGATTACGATGCTCTGTGATGGATGGATCTGTAGCTTATGTTTCCCTACATCATATAGTAATTTTAGTGGCTCGGTTCTGTATTTATATGCAGTATTATTAGAACTCGCACAATGTATCACTACGTCTCAACTCCACAACAGGAACAAATTGGTCCTCAGACATATTCGAACCAGAGCACTGTGTAAAGAGCCGAGAGTTGATTCTTCATCCGAGAGGGAAAAATATTCCAGATTGAATCCAATCCTGAGCATCCAATTTCCTATTTGGATTGAATTGTTATGGAGGGTGTCTCCAGTGTTTGGGGATGATATTACCGAACCAGCACAGTCTCAAATAGTGATAGAAGTTGTGCCCGATACTACTGAAAGCCAGTTCATTTCAAATTCTCCTCTTTTCTGCCTTCGTTGCCCTCACTTTTCTCACCATTGGGGTGATCTACCTCGCAGTTACAGACTTTTCAGAGAAATGTGAGAGAGAAAAAAATGTTAAAGTAGGAGGAAACTAAGATAAATAATGAGGAAAATCCCAAGGGGGTTAAATTAGCCAACTCTGGACCGCAGAGCTTGCTGTAACTACAACAAGGTTGGAGTATCTAATTCAAGGGCCGAGAGGCCTGGTGTTAGGCCTTATCTGTAAACACCAGGCACAAGGAATACACCAATGCCTAGACAGAGAGTGTAACCTTTGAATCAATTATCGGAATTCTTTGAAAAGTAGCCTGGTGAACTATAAAATGGCCCAGGAAGGTATTCAGGGCAACTTGATCTAATATTTTTCTTCTTGTTTATTCAAAGAAAGGCCACAGTTTTTTTTTAAGACTGATGCTATGAGATGAGCCCCAGATCTAACCCTTAGTATTGGTAAAAAGTAGCATCCTTCTTGTCAAGGTAGCATATTTCTAGAATCTTCTATAGGAATAAAGATAAGGGTTGAAAAGGCTGCTTGAGGAAGCTTCAATAGTTTTTGTAAATATTAAAATGATGAAGAAGATAATGATGGGTATATGGCAACATCATAATCAGTGATATGACAGTGATGACAAGACACCTATGCTTACAAAATTCATAGGAGCAGTAAGCTTGTGACTGTATCAGTCTCACATTGGAGCGTAATGATAAACTTGAAAGTCTAAACTAAGAAGTTTTTGCAGCCTTAAAATCACGTTGTTGGAGTCTTGAACCATGATCAACAAAGCCTGTGAAGTTTTGAACAAATGATAATATCATAGAATCATTGAAATCCATGATTTGACAGCCATATGACAGTGTATGGCTATGATTCTTAGATGGCCTTGTTTGTGGGAAAATAAGATTCAGGTCCCTAAGTACACAACTCCTCTCCAAGTTGGTGTTTTGGATGCCCTCATAGAAGTTGGCATTAAGAGGGAGAATACAACTCTATATGCTCCTGAGCTAATATCTTTGCTAAAAGAAAGAAGACCCTCATGGCTCAAAGATATATGGCTTCAAGGGGGGAAATTCCGGTAGAAAAACAAGAAGCCGTATAAATACCAAAGGTATCTAACTACCATGAGTACAATATGAGCTTGAATCATTTGAAGAAACTGTAAAGCATCAAACTCTGCTGGGATACGAGGGTGATGTTTGGGATATGGTTCCTAGAACAGAGATCTAAGTTGTTGTCACCTCAATATAAGATCAAGCATGGATCTGATGGGAAAATGTGTTGCCTGAGATTTCTCTATGAAGGCACTGATTATTATTGCATCCATAATCTATTATTACCCTTGCTGCTACACAAGGACGGAATCTTCATCAGATGGATGTGAAGACCACCTTTTGGCATGGTGCGATAAAGGAAGAGGTGTATGTAGAGAAACCTTTGGGGTTCGAAGTCCGAGATCATGACACCCATGTCTACAAGTTGAAGAAAGCCCTCTATGGGCTGAAGCAAGCACCCAAAGCTTGGTATGAGAGGATAGATAACTACCTAATGAAGTTGGGCTTCACTTGTAGTAATGTTGATCCGAACCTTTACTCCAAGGTTAATAGAGAGAAGCCTCTCAGTTTGGTGTTGTATGTGGATGACATCGTCCTAAAAAATGCTGACCCTCTCATTCATCAGTGCAAGAGGGAACTCGTTGTTGAGTTCAAGATGAAGGACCTAGGACTGATGCACTAATTCTTAGGCCTGGAGGTCTAGGAGAGACCTGGCGAGATTTTACATTGTGAAGCTTCTGGTAAGATCTAATATGATGGACTGTATGTTTGTGTCGACACTGATGAAGTTCAACGTTAAGAAGTTGAGTGGCAGCGCTGCTGGGACCGTGTTAGCAAATCCTACTGAGTATAATCAACTCGTAGGGGCTTTGATGTTCTTTGTGAACACCCATCCGGACGTATGTTGTGCAGTAAACACTTTGAGTCAACACATGGTTGATCATAACATTCACTGGGTTGGTGCCAAGAAACTCTTGAGATATCTCTATGGCACAATATACCATGGGCTAAGATACACTGTCGGGAGCATGACACTCCTTGGATATATTGATGTTGATTGGGCTAGGAGTGTGGTGGATCGTAAGAGCACATCTGGATGCTACTTCACAAGTAGATCTGCTTCAGGCAGGAAACGGAAGTCGACAGCCTTGAGCACCGTTGAGGTCGATACATTGCAACATGTATGGCCCGTTGTGAAGTCACTTGGTTGTGAAATATCTTCAGTGAGTTGTTCGAGCATGTGCTAGATGCCACCGTTGTCCTTTGTGATAACTAGAGGAGGATTCATTTTTTATAGAATCCTAGGTTCCACAATTGATCCAAGAATGTTGATGGCTGGTACCACTTTATCCGGGATATGGTACAGCAAGGCGCCGTAAGGCTTGATCATATAGGAACTGATGAGTAGGTCACGGCATTCTCACAATGCCCTTGGGGAAGGTCATGTTCCTAACCTTCCGTGAGAATATTGGAATCATGGAACGACCCTATTTGGAGTGTCCTATTGGACGATGAGCTCTGGGATCTCCAAGGGGGTTTTGGGGATAGCTTTGGTGCTATAAGCAACCATAGGGCTAGGCTTGCCGAACCTAGTTTTTGTGCTTCCGCCCCACCGTGATGATATTGAGATGGTTTACCTCTCTTTGATCTGTGCCCCGTATGCATCCTACCCATGTAGTTTCGGACTCATGGGAAGTACCTCTCATTTGGCCAATGAGGTGGGAAATATGAATAGAGACCATATCAAGACCAATGGACACATCGTATATCATCGTACTCTCTATGACTAGGATGGCACGTGTCCAAAAACTTGATCTGGGATCAAGTTTAGTGAGGTTTTAGACCTCCAACTGACTTCGGGTTAGTGAAACTAACTTCAGGTTAGTATATGACTCTCTTGAGTCCTAGTGAGGTTTCGGACCTCCAATTGACTTTGGGTCAGGTAAACCAATTTCGGGTTGGTATGAGACTCTTTGTGAGTCCTCTAGAGGTTTTTGACCTCCGGGATGAATCTGTCAGCTAGGAATGATGTATTTGTGATTGACCCACTTCTGTTCTGAAATAAAGAGGCCAACAAAGCAAGTTACGACGGGACGACACACGATGTTTGGATTGCACTAGTGGACGGAGTTCTCCCTAGTTGATAGGGAGTGTTAAATTTGGACAACTAGGTCCAAACTCTGGGTTGTGCTGCTCAGATGACGATCCCAATATTTTTATTGGATTCCTCTTTCAGAGAGGTGTAATATTGATCTAAAGATCATCTCGATCGGATGAGCAGAACATGTACTTTGAATTTATTCCACTTATGTGCTAGGTCATCCTCGAATATAATATAGACCTAAATGTCTTAAAATACATGTCACACACCCCCATATATGCCTATATATTGGAGAGACTTGGAGTTCATTAGACACACAATGTGTGGAGGATTTTCTTCTCTATTGATGGCGATGGAGCTGCATTCTTGGTGCTTCATATTTGTGGAGTATTCTTTGTCTGGGTTGTCTTGGGGTTGTGTGTGACACACTTGGCTAAATGACCTATTGGAGACTTTGTTGGTAGAAGAATCCTACTGATCGCCGTAATGCTACCATTCATTATCTCTGTTTTGGCTTGTCTTCCATCGATCTTTTGGTATGTTCTATCTGCTTCAGTATTTTGTGCCCTAATTGAAATGGCATAGAAAATGTTCTAAAATTAACAAAAAAGGATGGGAAATAGGAGAATAATAAGAAAGTAAATGCAGTAGGTGATGTGTTACAATATCCTTCAAGAATTTTAGTTGATAACGTTGTTGATTCTTGGGTGATAGAATCGGGGGTTTTATTACATGCCACACCCCATAGAAAATATTTTCAATATTATATTCCAGATTATTTTGGACAAGTTTATTTGTGTGATGATGAATCATGTAAATTTATTGGAAAGGTTAAGGTATGGATAAAATTACAAAATGGAAACCAATGATGTGAAAATAGGTAAGACATGTTCTTGATTTAAAGAGAAAACTAGTTTCAATAGGGTAGTTGGGAAGTGAATTTTGTACAGTTACATTTATAGGAAAGTCATGAACAGTCACTAAAGTATATATGATAATAGAAAAAGGATAAAATGTAGATACATTTTATTTATGTACTAATAATTCCAACCTTTCTATTGCTTTCGCTTCTACAGGAGTGGATACAACATTGTGGCATCATAAGCTTAGGCACATGAGTGAGAAGGGGATGTCGATTCTCCACTCAAGGAAGTTATTTCCATATTCGAAGAAGGTCGATTTAGGCTTCTATTAACATTATGTATATGGAAAATATAAAAATAGTTAGATTTATCAAAGTTGGGAAGGAAATAAAGAGTGAAATGTTAGATTTTGTTCATAGAGATGTATGGGGACCGTCTCATGTATCATCTCTTGGTGGCTCTTATTATTGTGTTAATTTTATTGATGATGCCACTAGGAAACTTTGGGTTTATTGAATTAGAAAAAATCTTATGTATTTGAAACTCTTAAGAAATAGAGAGATTTGGTTGAGAATGAGACTAGAAATAAGTTGAAGTATCTCAAATTAGATAATGGAGGTGAATATTGTAGCAAGGATTCATACCATGAGATTGATAAAGAGAAGATAGTTCCATGAACACCACAAGAAATGGTGCATCAAATAGGATAAATGGGAAAACAATGGAGCATGTGAGTATGAGATTGCATCTAGGATTTCCCATTTATTTTGGATAGATGTTGTGGACAATTTTGTTTACTTAATAAATAGAGAGACTTAAATTTATTTCAATGGTGGAATTATAGAAGAGGCGTGGATAGGTAAAATGTAAAACTTCCAATTTATAAAGGCTTTTGGTTTTGAATCATTTGTCTATATTGATAGAGAAAATAGAAAGAAAAAAACTTGAGGAAAAATTCTTGAATTGTAGTTTGATTGGATATGGAGTTAATGATTTTTTGTATCGCTAATGGGATTATTAAAATAACAAAATAATTAGGAATAAAGATGTGGTATTCAATGAGAATACCATGTGAAAAGATGAGGTTCCAATAAAGAAACATGAAAATAAAAATAAAAAATACACAGTGTTGAATGAAATCACATAAAAAGAAATTCCAAAGGTGTCAAAAAATCAAAATTTTGAACAAAAATTGGAGTGGAAGGTACCTCAGACTCCTACAAGTGTTGTTTTAAGATCAATTAGATTAAGTAGACCTCCTGAAGGATAATCTCCTTCATTTCATTATGTATTTTTTATTGATTTTGGTGAACTAGAATGATACAAAGATGTAATGCAAGTAGAAACCAAAAATATATGGGAGAAAGACATGCAAAAAGAGATGGACTCTTTGGTACATAACCATATTTGGTACCTGGTCCCATTTCCTTTAGGTAAAATAATATTGTAGAATAAATGGGTTTGCAGGTTGAATGAAGAAGATGGCGACAAAAATAGGTACAAAGCTAGAGTTATTGTATATGGATTTATAGAGAATAAAGGTATATATTTTGATCAAATATTTTCTCTTATTGTCAAAATTACTTCAATTAAAACTATTTTAAGTTCCATGGCAATATAAAATTTGCATCTTGAGTAGTTAGACGTAAATACAACTTTTCTCCATGGGTACTTTAAATAATAAATTTATATGGAATATCCATAGGGGTATGAGGTCAAACGAAAGGAAAAATTAGTATGTAGATTGAAGAAAATATTCTATGGTTTAAAGAAAGCTCCAAGGTAATGATATTTAAAGTTTGATATATTTATGAAGAAACAAGGTTTTAGTAGATGTAAATTTGGCCATTGTGCTTATTTTAAGGGACTAGATAATGACAACTATATTATCATGTTATGGTATGTAGATGACATGCTTGTTATAGGGTCTAACATGTAGGATATAAATGTGATCAAAATAAATTAACTAATTCATTTTCTATGAAGGATTTGGGTGCTACAAAGAAAAACCTTGGTACAAGAACAACAAGAGACAAGAAAATCATAAATTAACATTGTGTTAGAGTGAGTACATAGAAAAGGTGTTGAAATATTTAAAATGAAAGATACAAAATTAGTTACTACACGCTTTGCTAGTCTTTCCAAATTGACTAAGGATATGTCTCCCAAGATAAAATAAGAGATAGACTACATGTCCAAATTTCTATATTCATCAACAATTGGTATCTTGATGTATGTGATGGTGTGCACCATACTAGATATTGCACATGTAATGTGATTTATTAGCACATATACGAATAACATAGGTAAAGAGAATTGGAAAGAAGTAAAGTGGTTTCTTAGGTATAGGAGAGGTACTACTACTCATGCTTTATAATTTGGAGGTTCATACACTATTCTACTGGGATATGTTGGCTCAAATATGGCAAGTTGTATAAATAGTAGGAGGTGCACCATAGGGTATTTTTTAATTTAGGTGGAACAACGGTAAGTTGGATTTCAAAATTGAAAAGGGTTGGTGAACTTTCAACTATAGAAGCATAGTATGTTGCAATACAAATGCTAGTAAAGAGATGATTTGGTTACAAAGGTTCATGGAGGAATTGGGAAATAAATAGGAGAATAAAAGGTTTTATAGTGATAATGATAGGCATTATTCATCTTGCAAAGAATTCATGCTTCCATTATAAGACTGAGCATATACAATTCAGTTACCATTTCACACAATCAAATTTGGAAGATAGACAGTTGAAGTTGGAAAATATATATACTAGCCAGAATCTTATATACATCTTAACAAAGGTAATAACCAAAGAGAAAGTAAGTTTCTTCTCAGATTAAGTTAGTATTCAAGCATGATAATGAATATGAGAAGCTAGCTAGGTCCAAATTTGAAGCATATTCCAACATGTGTAGTTATAATATTGGAGTTATTGTAATCAATCTCCAAGTGGGAGATTATTTATTGTGGAGCATGATTATCTTCCTAATTCATAGGTCTTGTTTTTAGCCACGGCTAAACCCTAGTTTTTGACAAGGGGTGTAAAGAAAATTCTCCCCCTCCTATTGTTGCCATGGGGTCCAGGGTGAGGGAACTATTCTTTGGAGCCCGCCCTCATGGGGGTTGGGGGGGAATTCCACTGAAGAGAAGTTTCTGGAAACATTGCCTTGTAAAATTCTAATTTCATAGTCAATCTGGATCGTTCATCATTAGGCCAAATATTTGACGGTACATGTACATGTTATGTTAAGATTTATGTTTTTTCATCGAAATAAACCCTATTTTTATGAGAGAATTGTATTGTGGTTTTGTATCATTGAGAGAGAGGAGACTTTCAGATAAAGAAGAGGAGGTTTTAGCAGATGTGTTGTAGGTTGTATCCCTTCATTTTGTTGGATGGAATAAAAGGAAGGGTTGATTATTTATTTGTGGACATGGCCCAAATCAGGTGAACCACATATATTGGCGTCTATTTTCTATTGTTTCATTATATGTTTTATTTATAAATTCAGTTTGATTTTATTATTATGTGATTTTATTCTTAACAAGGATTTACGCTTGTACTTAATTGCAATATTTTAATCCTCTTAAAAGCACTTGTTGGAGGCTTTAAAATTGATAAAAAAAAAGTTGGAAAATACATCATTTGATCAGTTAAGTGACATGATAGCTCAACATGTTAAAAACTTTGATAGGAAGAAATAAGTAGGTGAATATTTATTATTTATAGGTGCAAGATCAAGTAATCAAGTGAAAGTTCATGAGCTAGAGAAACTTAGGTGAATACTAGAGGAAGAGGTATTCAAAATTAATAGACTAAATGAGGAAAAGGTCAAGAGGGTAATTAAGTAAGAGGAAGCAATCAAGGAAGAGAAAGAAGGCACGGAAAAGGAAGCAATCAAGGAAGAGGACAAAGTAATTTTCAATAGGGGTCAAATAAATTTAGAAGAATCTAGTCAAGGAGACCTCCTAATTGTAGTTAACAATATGGAAGAGGTCAAGACTTAAGTCAAGTTATATGTAGATGTTTCAATAAGGTTGGTGATTTTGTAGAAAGTTATCTAAATCCAAATAATAAGCTAGCAAAGTTCAAGAACACTCAACTTCAGCACAATATGAAAATGATTAAGAGGGTGATAATTATCAATATGTATGCATTGCTCTTCAAAACATAGAATTAAGATATTTGACAATCTTGAAATTATCTTTTAGGAGTGAGTATGAAGATGCATGGGTATTGAATATAGGAGTCACTCAACGCATGACCTTTACAAAATAATTATTTTGGAAATTTCAGGAATGTAAACTAAATTCAATCCTTTTGGTTGATGATACAACACACACACACACGCACACACCACATGGAAAAGGTATTGTGAAATTTTTTCTCCATGGAATCAGATAAAAAATTATCTCAAATGTTTAATGTGTACCAACATTCAAAAATATATTTTTTACCTTAGTGTTGATTCGACAAGAAAGACGTCAAATTATCATGAAATATGGGTTAGTAAAAATCAACTCAACCAAAAAATTTTTGAAAACAATCATGATAGATTACGAAGGTGGAAAGTTTCTCGGGATGAAAGAGAAAGTCATTCCTAGGATGCAAGATTTTACAGGAGCTATAAGTTTAGATATTTCACCCTCAGATTATGCATGTATGCTATCATAATTCAAACTTTGATTTTCTCTTTAAACTACAAAAATAGGGTATGGTTAAAGTATTTCCTACTTTTAAAAAGGAAATGAAAAGTGTGCAACTTGCATTTATGGGAAACAAAATTTTTATAGACATTTCTACAAGATCATGGAAAGTAAACAAATGCATGCAACTTATTCACAATGATGTTTGTGGGCCAATTCCAAAGCTATATGTCCAATTCTTTTAAGGGAAATTCATGAGTTTAATCACATGGATAATATTTAAACTACATCATTTAGTCTCCATTATGCTTCCATTATATCCGAAGTCTTGATTTTTTATTGAGATGTGAAGGAAAATAAAAGCTTGGCTACAATTATGGCTTAAACTCCATACCCTATGTAATACTCCATTGCTATATTGTTTATGCTCAATGAGCTAGTTTTCAAAGTATTTTTTTGGGAAACAAATACTGTTGGTGAGAGAGAGGGTTTTTATTAGTCATACAAACTATGTCACACTTTATTTATTCACCTTCTAAAAAGAACCTTTGAAGCCCAATTTAGTGTCATGTTCTCATGCATATTTTAAACTATTGTGTACCCATGATTTCAAAAAGATTCATAATTACAAGATATTATATTATTCTTTCATAAAAAAATAATGATATGATAGAAGATATCTAAGCATGGTTTTAAGTGGAAAAAAATTCATATGCATAGAAATTTTTCTTAAACTCATCTACTTCTTCATTTTTTTTCATCCGCATTAGATTTTCCAAACACAATATGCTTATACCTTTTTCTATAAAGAGTATGCAACATTGATTTAGTTTTCCTAAAATTACTATATATAGTTATTCGTTTGCCCCAAAAATATTTGTTCCAACATAAGTAAGAAAGTATACCACACTAATGTATGGGATATATCCTCTTAGTTTTAATTTTGTATAAATGAATATAGAACTTTGATAATCTTGTTAGTACCCTCTCATACAAAAGAAAACAAAAAAATAAAAATAAAAAGAGAACACATGTGTATACTTCCAATATTGAAAGTTTACAAACTTGCAACTAGACTTTACATGACTATGATCCATTCTGTGTTGATTGTATGCATTGCATGCAAGTGTCTTGACATTATAAACAAGTGACATTGAACAAGAATCCAATAATACACCTTTTCTTGTGAGCTTACATATAATCTATACTTATTTTCTCATCACCCTAAGCTTACCTTCTTAACCTAAGTCATCATTTAATTCTTACTGATCTATTAGTGAAATTACTTTTTTTTTTGCATGCAATTGATAGTGATTACATGATTTTTGGTGTATAGGAATAAAAATTTTATGATTATACTAGAGGAATCGAAAAACCGGCTAGAGTCGTACTTGCGTGACACAAGGTCAATTTTGACCACTACCACTAAAACCCTTAAGTATAACCACCCCATCCCTAATAGATAACACATGGGTTAGTATAGAGGATTGAGCATGGATCTTTCATTACTCACATAACTTTACATAATGCGGGTTTCCAATTAATATACCCCCAGGGGTCTCATAAGAATGAAATTTTTATGTATATGATTTAGATGAGGTTTTCAATAGAGGCTCCAAGGGAAATAGAAGCGGACAAGGAAGAAGGAAAAACATTGTTTGGAAAGAATGGGAAAATAACATAATTAGATTTTCAATGAACCTTGATGTCAATTCATACGAATTCAATTATTTAGTTCAACTAGGCATCTTTTCATATGACAACAAGCCTTTCCTTATCCATTTATACCTGTTAGTGCTCCTTTGCAACCTCACCCAAGTATTGCAAATGTCCCTAAACAACCTTAACCAATGCATATAAATTATGGATGGAAATAACACCTTATTAGACTTGTTTTCATAATCATAAATTGGCTTGGCATTCCAAAGGATCCTGTTATTTCTATTGATGCTCCAATGATTATTTTTGCTAATTTATTTTCCAAACAACCACATGTTGATGAAATTAAGTCATCTCATGAAAATCTATCACCCAATTATAACAAATGAAATAATCCTTCGAAGGAAATGCCCATTATTGAGTCATCTAAATCCACCTCTACCTTGTTGAAATCATAAACTCAAAAAAAAAGGGAAGAATGAAAAAGAGAAATTTCATTTCTAGATATGCATTTGAAGTTTCTCTAAAGAATGTTTATTTTTATTTTTTATGATGACATAGAATGGATAGGATTTTTAATTATGAGTATTATTTAGGACTATCATATTTATTTTTAAACTTTAAATATCATGTGCTTGAAGGATATGGAGGGACAAGTAAGGTGAAATTTTATATGATTTGATGGTTTTTATGATACATTTATTCCATTTTATGCATGGATTTATGATATAATGTATTGAAATGGCTCAGAATCACAAGGAATATATACATATGGTTCAAAATATAAGTTATGTTTCCTAATTGAATTTAGTGGGGCTTGTTACCACTCAAACTAACATGTTTTCCAATAACCTTGCAAGCTACTAAGATGGAACACACATGACAAATTCTCATTGCCTAATCTGTAAACTTTCGTGGATATTCCACTGGATAGTTCATCACAACAAATATGATGATATTACAATACAAATATGAAATTTTACACTATTAAAATGTTATTATATCTATAGATCTATAGAATTTATTGTTAATAGTGCATGAATGTGAATGGAAATTATGCAGAAAATAGAGAACAAAAAAAGAAAACCCCACACATACATAAGGCACAAGATATGATCTGGGAAACCCTTTTGGGAGAAAAACCAGCTGGAAGGTGAGGTCGCTCTGATATATTTCTCTGTCCAAAAATATGGATGAAGGTACAAAGAAGTATGGCATGTAGCCTGTGTGCTACTACAATGCGCAAATCCTCTATTTATACTCTACCTCTTATCACTCTTGGATATTTTTTCTCAACTATGGAAAAAATGCACTCGAAAGAATGGAATCCTTTCCCTCCTAGTAGCTCGGTTATAACGCAATCTGATAGCCTACTAGTGGTTAAGTTTGACTTCCTCAACCTTTGACCAAAGTTACAATATGGAATATTTTGGAATATTTTACATCATAATCACATGGTTAGCCCCTTTCCATGAATAATGGGGGTTGACATGGCATCCTCTCGAATCATGGTGGTGGAAACAAGAAGGTCAACTTCTGAGTGGCATAATTTTTTCATATGGACTCTAATTGAAGCGCTTCTTGTGTCGTTGGAAATATATTTGTGTGTATAATAGCATGAAAATTTTCCATGCTAAAGCGGAAAAAATTCCCCCCCAAAAAATTTGTTTTATGCCTTAAAATGATCCTAGAAGGTTTCAGACCCTGTTTTTCCAAACTGGGTATCGCAGTTAAAAATGATCTTGTGAGATGATTCCTCCACTTTTTTCACTCTGAATGCATCGATATAGATGAAAAAAATACAATGATCCAATCCATATCACAACTCCCCATTTTGGGAGGCTTTTGGTCCCCAAAATATTTTACTGAATGAGGTGAGGAAAATTTTCCTCCACCTCTCTGGTGTACCATTTAGCTTTGTTTGGAATTTTTCCTTTTAACCCAACCTACCAAAGGTCAGGCTACCCTTGTCTTGTAGTTATGGACCTCTTCTACAAAAATTTAGCTTTTTTCAACTCTGTCAGAGCATCTAGTTCCAAATCCTCCATAGAATATAGGGCGTGTTCCTCTTCCTGATCTAGCTAGAAGGCTCATAGAGTTCCAAATTCTCTACATTCACAACTGGGTAAATGCACATATATGGTGTTAAATTGATTTGATAGGAATTATCACCCACCTTCTCCAGTATCTCAAAGGGTCCATATCTCAGAGCTATTTTTTTCTTTCTATGTCATTGTAGCCTCTCCTTGTTCAACTGTATTCATAATTTTTCTCCCACCTTGAATGATTTCTCTATTCTATGTTGATCATCTCTAACCTTATGTTTCTCTTGCGACTTTTGTAGTGTCTCTTGTACATGTAGATGGATGTACTTGATCTTCTCTATAAAAATTTCAACCCTAAAAGTGACTCCTCTAATATCTTCCCTCCCTCCTCCTTGCTTCCCATATCTAATATCTAAAGGTGAAGGTAGAAAATATCCAAAACAGGTTTCAAATGGGGAATTTCTGGTAGAAGTGTTGATTTATCTATTGTAAGAATGTTGTATAGACACTATATTTCATCCTAGGTTGTTATATGCTTCTAGTTGTATCCCCTCAAAAGATGCACCAAAGGCTTGTTGACAACTTCTGTCTTCCCATTTGTCTATGGATGGAATATTGTATATCTCTTGACCTTCGTGTCCATATTCTCCCATAATGTAGTCTAGATAGCACTGATAAATATTGTATCCCTTCCAGAAACGATGCTCCCTGGTATCCCAAAATGCACCCATACCTGTCCAAAGAACAAGTTCGTCGCTTATTTCCTATTAATGGTCTTTTTACATGGCATCAGAACACACATCTTGTTGAACCTGTCAACTACCATGAACAGGTAGCCATGCCACTTCTTGGTTTTTGGTAAACCTCCCATAAATTCCATGGAAATGAATTCCCAAGGACAAGTGGGTATAAGTAAGGGATCATATAGACCCTATTTCTTATTTCTAGGCTTGTTGGTACAATAAAGCATGCATACTCTTGTGAACCTAGCTACCTGCTCTTGCATCTTCGGAAAATACACATACCTTTGCAAGTTGGCCATCGTCTTCCCTACACCAAAGTGCCCTGCAACATTGGAGGTACGAGCCTCTTTAATCAATTGAAATCACACGCATTTAGGTACATATAACTTATTCATCTTGTAGAGTAACCCATCCTAAAGATGGTAGTCAACGGTGTTATTTCCATCATGCACATGACTCTAACTCTACAACTGCTGAAACACATCCTTGAAGTCCTCATCCTCTGAATATGCCGCTTTGTATGCATTATGGGTGAATGGATCCATGTTCATAAGGGTCCCCAAAGTTGTGATATTTGATGTGGTTGGCCTTGAAAGCATGTTGGCCAACTTGTTTGTGTTACCCATCTTGTATAGATCATCAAATGAAACTGTTGTAGAAACCCCATCCACTTGTAATGCTTGGTATGATATAGCTTACTATAGGCCTGCAAGCACTGTAGTGGTTAGTGATCAGTGTGGATTACCATCTCCTTTCCCATCAGATGGTGCTTCCACTTCTTCAAAAATTGCACCAGGGCATAGAGATCCTTGTCATAGGTAATGCAGTTAAGAACTTCCCTGTTAGTATGAATATTTATTCGAAGTGTACGAAAAAAGACCACTTTAGCCATGCATAACTTATACCCCTAATAGCATAAATGACTGCTAATATATTCAGATCTGCAATTAGATGATCAAGACAAATGCTGCAAAAATCTAGGTCTATGCATTAGAAGACATTAAACAATAGAAAAATGAGATTTACTCCATAGATCCAATAGACAAGACAAGAATATATCCAATGAATATTTTTATTAATGGCACCTGGGAGGAAAACACAAGAGGGTGTTCCCTGTTCTCCTCAATGGGATGGGTTCTTGTGAGTCCTCAGCACTTCAGATTTAGAACTTCTCTCTCTTGATGGTGTAGAAAACCCAGAAAAAAATGGAAAAGTATGGCTATGATTATGGATCAATAGCCAGACCAAGTGTTGATATCCAGAGTGATATTTTAGGAAAAAAAATGTGACAAATGAATGGGAAAACCCTTCTATTTATAACAAAATATTGAGTTAGTCTAGAGATTGGTGCAAAATTAAAATATTATTAACCAAATCTAGATCCAACTTTTATGGAATATTTTATTATATTTGTTGGAGGGAAAAGGAATTTGACTTGAGTCAAATTCCCTTATTTGTAAATAATAAATAAATAAATGATTTATTTATCATTCTAAGGATGTGATTAAGTAATAATAAATAAATAAATGATTTATTTATCATTTTAAGGATATGGTTGAGTAATAATCAAATAAATAATGATTTATTTAATTATTCAAGGGTGAATTAGTCATATTTAACAAAGAATATTATTTAAATGAGATTTAAAAAATTATTCTTTAGAAAATAACAAGACAAATAATGATCTATCTAATTAATTTCTTTGTTTTGGGTTAAATATAACCAGAAATATTAATTAAACTACTGTTTAACTAATTATTTCTTGAGGAAAATCAAACAAATATATATTTATTTAATATTTCCTTATGGGGTTTCCTGTTTAGACCATAAACAACTTAATAAAGGTGATTTACTAAGTTATTTTCATGGTGAAAGAAATTTTACTTGGGGTAAAATTGGTGTTACATGATGTACTTGGGTCCATCTAATGATAATAGGTTAGATGACCAAAAAAATGGTGTAACAGATTTCCCCCCAGCGTGCGAGCGTTAGGAGCTAATCATATGACCGAAGTACGTTGTAAGAACACAATCACTAGACATCAAAGGAGAAGTCAAAGAGAGAGAAGTATAAGGTAAACCAAAGTGTTGAAAGAACTAGAACCTGAGGAGGTGACTTGCAGGTGCGAAAAGTCTTTTTGATGAGTGAGTACCTGCTATAGGTGGCGGGGGAGGCATACCTATGCCCGCCAAGGTAATAGTACAAACAATAAGGCGCCTGGAAAACCACGGAACGCAATAATAAAGCATATGATGGCCTAAACATGAGCCAGATAAATAACACGATAATGAATCCCACATACATATTGTGCTTGGGATAATAGCCAGGACTTGTACAATAATATCTGAGTACATGAGATATAAATACAACCCAGATGCCCCTAAAAATAGGAAAGGGCTCTAAAAATCTGACTGATACATAGAAACAAAAAGGCGCTACAAGCGGCTGAGGCCAAAATCATCAAATGTATGGAGCTGCATCGAAGGTTGTAATGAAGATGTCATCCGAATGTGTGGGGGGGCACCTGTAGGGCCACCCCCTCATGAGGACTGAGACATCTCACACACACCCAAGAATCATCGATGTCAGTTGCTGCATCACTGAACCATCAAGTATACAGATCTCGATCATGCTGAAAGGAGCTAGAGTTGAGAAGCAATCAATTCAAAGGGAAATAAGGAGTCCCTCTGCCTGATCCGAGGTATCGAACAAAAGTGGAAGCTGGAACCAAGGTACACCGCCCTCTAGACCTGTCTCCTGGAATGAATGAGCTGATGTCGACAGAAGGGGGTCTGCCATAGGTGAGGCAATAAGGGATCCTCACTTAAGGCACGAGGGAAAATAGTAGAGCAACTGACAGACTGACATCAATGATGATGATGAAATGGGGGGAAATGAGTAGCGAACGGACGACTTCCCTTGTTAGAGCATAAACAGCATGGATGACCTGGCAGCGACTGACACAATATCATGGGGGATAGGGGATAGTGGGACTGAAGGCCAAAATGAGTGACATGAGAGAGAAACCAAGCAATGAATGATAGAGGAATATAGTGGGGTGCGAAGGAACTAGGGATATACTCCATGAAAGAAATGATGACTCAACTCGGATGCTCTAAAAAAGGGTGACTTGATGGTGCTGCTGGATAGGAAAAGGGTCCAATGGGGACCATAAAGGCATGAGTACAAGATGGTAACTCACGACGAAAGTCAACACGAGCATGGACAAGTATGGAGGCAACATGGTGCCCCCGGTACGAGTGTTGCAAGTGAATAAATTCGATTTTGAGGGAGGGTGAAGTGGCGCTTCATGGGAAAAATGTGTCCCGGTGAAGTATCAAATCACTAAAAACTAATAGATACCCATTTGAGGGCTCGGTGAGAGCTTTCTAACGGTGCGGACGGTTTGGTAAACAGAGTTGCAGCAGGCGAAAGAAAAAATAGGGGTTTCTCTTTTAATAAGGCATTTTCCCTCCAAAATTTTTCATTTGCATGTGGAGCTGTGGTGAATGTAGAGAGGAGAGAAGGCCCTAAATATTGCTGCAATCATAGCATACAAACTGACCGTTGGAATCGAGATCCATCAGTTGCAGGTAAGAGGCCTAACCTTACTCTTTATTTTCAGTGGATTAAAAGTTCAAATTAGGTCCCTAAGGCTCAGTAGCAGCTCTCTAATCCTCTCCACGGCCAGGTCGCACTTTTTGGGGCAAAAAGTGTTTTGAGTGGGACCTACTATGGGTGGGCCCAAATGATGTTGTCGCCATTGAAATGAAAATTGTCTCTATGTAAGCGGCAAGTGAACCATAACTGTGCATATGGTACAGTTTTGTGCTCTTTCTTCTTTGAGAAGATCCCAACACTTCGACCTTGCATACAGCTCCCAGATGGAGGTCCGAGAGAACCTAGGATGCACTGGTGGAGGCGACTACTGTGCAGAGTAGGAGGTAGAGCAGTTGGACGGGTGTTTCATCCTGATTTCTTTGTTCATTGGGATCAGATGACACTATATATAGACGACTATCCCTATAGTGGGATGAGCTATTGTGGGGACCCGGATCTACCACTGCTGCCTGGTCGTATATGGGGACCTGATGGTGAGTGACAAATTGCTAATATTTTATGTGCATGTAAATTTTCTAGAATATTATATGTGGTACTGATTCTTTTACTTTTGGTATGCAGATACAGCACCGGTAAAACCGGTTGGGTACATGGGACGACCTGCAGCATCAGGGGCCGCAGGATCTAGTGGAGAAAGGGCGCAACACAATGAGGATGTAGCAGGCCTTCTGGAGGATATCCGTCATAGATGTGAGAGGCTTCTGACCGGTGTTTCAGAACGCGGTTGGCAAGACTTATATGACTAGTACATAGAGCCATGTATTGTTTTACCCTTGGAATGGCGAGGGGTCATGCGGCACATGGCAATGGCCAGACAGGGCATGCGTTATCTACAAGCTGTGGGGGCAGAGCCATTGGCTCGGGACCCTCCAGATAGTGATTAGTGTGTAGGGGCAGGTGGTGCCCCCAGTTTTGAGTTTTTGTAACATGCTATGGGCATGTCATATGTATCAGAGTTGATGAAATCTAAAACATTTTATACGACACATACTATGGATATGCATCATTTTGATATTTTTATGTTATTGTCTTGTGTTAAATGTGTGTGTTAAGAGCCAATCCAGAATATGGTTTGCAATGCTATCTACATAGTGATTTTGTGCTCTAGGTACATGACTGAAAGTAATGATTTCAAATTCATGCATCAAAAGCTTCACTCGTAAATATCTTCTGAACAGGATAGGATTATGTACATGATATACACCATTCAATTGCATGACAAGAAGCAGGGAATCTAAACGAACATGAAGGTGGAGGATGCGATGTGAAAAGGCATTGGCTAATAAACCTCACATAACATCATATTCGGCCTGATTATTGGTAGCAGTACCAATGCATACACCGTTTGAAAGAACAAGTGCCTGCAAAGGGGTAAAAATGGCCCAACCTGCTAAGGCTAAATTCTGAGAGTAGCGACTTGCACGATCGACAAAACCGATATAAGGTGTTGACGGGGGGTCCCTCCGAAAGGTGCCACAAGAAAATAAATGGAAGGATAAAGAACAATGCTGGCAACCTGAGCGCATAGTAGACATTGAATGAACTCTACGGAAGGGAGTGATCTGGGTGGGGTGTCTACTTCCCACATGCCACCGGTGAGGGGAAGCGTGGGAGCTACTGAAGGCGTATTTTGAGCTCGGGCTACATAAGTCACCAAAGGTATGGATGATGGCATCCCGGTTATGGGCGGGAAAGATGAAGTCAGGGGTGGACGTAGCTTCCATGATGTCATCGTCACACAAGGAGGTGGAAGGACAGGAGGAAGGGAGACCACATGACGCGGCAAGGCTACCTGACTCATCATCATGAGAAGAGAGACTCACATGCGCATCATCGCGGGGGATGACGTAAGAACAAGCAGATAAAGGATCTATTGATGTTGAGCCCGAGGTGTTTGTTGAAGGGAGGTCAAGCGAAACAACAGGAGAAGATTCGGAGGGAGCTTCTGTCGAGGGTCTCAAAGATGATGAAAGGTATAGGATGGTGGTCGCATGCTCTGTCATATCGACATCAGGGGGGAATGTCAATAGGAGCGGGTAAATCCTCAGTCTAGCCTATAGCATACTGTGCAAGCACGGGAGAAGCGGATTGATTTTGTTCAATCTCGTACTCCCGAACTACCTCCAAAGAGGCACGATAATGTGTAAGGTGGGGACAATGATGAGAGTAATGGCCACAGAGACCACAAAAAGCGCAAGGGTGCTTGGTGTGAATAGTCTTGGTGTTCTTGGTTGCGGTCGATGAAGAAGCAGAGGTTTCAGGGATCGTAGACTCAGGGAACGCGACATTAACCATTGGCTTGATGCGGGGCAACTTGGGACAAGTATGGGTGGCATGACCGACGATATCACACAAAGCGCAGGGCTTTGGAGGTGGAGGAGGTGCAGTTTTAGTCGGGGTAGCTTTCTCCTTTGAGGCATTTTTTCGAGCTCCGTCCTTCTTACCCTAAGCGGTTGCAACAGGGGGTGGATCCTGTTGAGGTGGTTGAGGCACTGTCACAACGGGAGAAGTCAGGGGGACCGGTTGAACCAGGGTCAGAGAAAGATAAGGTTTAGGTTGACCTGGAGGGGTGGCGGTTGGAGGATCAAGGTACCAAACCAGGAACCTAATGGTCAAGTTAGGGAGAGAGAGGGTGGCCATGACAAGTGCCATATAGATGCTTAGTGGAGGGACCAGGAACGGTATCTGACCAGAGGGGTAATGGCCAGGTGGGATGGCTTCTAAATGGTTAAGGCCTGGAGGAACCGACCCAGGAGGATAAATAGGCTCATGAGTACCAGCTGAAGGGCCAGGAGGAGGAGGTCCAAGAGGCTGCATCGAAGGGCTAGGAGACGGTTGTGGAGGGCGAGAGGGCTGCTGACTAGTCGAGGTGGGCGTCTCAAGAGAAGCCCGAGACGATTGCATCATGCAAACATTCAATGAGCTGGGATCAAATATAGGAGGAGGAAGACCAGGGAATGTACCAAGCAAGGAAGAGTCCTTGTAGTCGCCAGGTGAGACACTGGTTAAAGGGTCGACGGTTTGCTTGTTGGCTACCGAAGAGATAGTGGAATCAGGGGAGGTCTGAGAGTTTGGCTCATAATACGTCAACTGGTCAATGGTGACTATCTTTTTGTTATGGGGGAAGGACATCTTGTGGTGAACCGCGGAAGGGACAGAAGACATCGCATAAGTGTAGCTACGACCCAAAAGAATGTTGTAATCCAAGGGAGCGTCTATGACTTCTACGTCAACACAAACCGTCTTGCCCGCAAGAGTGATAGGACAATTGTGGAATAAGCCAATGGGCTTGGAGGCGTGGTCGTCCCACGCTTAGAGAGTGATTGTGGATGGGGCCAACTCAGGAGATCCGAATTGTTTCCAAACCGAAGTGGACATCACACAGGTGGATGCCCCCTCATTAATAATGCACCGAGAAACGTTGGCCTTTCGGATCTTGACTGGGATTTGGAAAGCGATGGAAGTAGGGAGGGGAGGATGTTCTGACCGGTAAAAATAAAAGATAATCAATCGATTTTCGGAAGGGTCTACAGTGCCCACGGTAGACAGAAGAGCTTTCGTTGTGAAAGGCATGACTGAAAGAGTTCTAGCGTTGAAATGGCAGCAGAGGATTGTGCCAAATCATCAACTATGCTATACGAATGGGCGGCTTTGCCAGAAGCAGAATTTCGGCGTAGTGGACCCTTAGGGATCTTGGTATTAAACTCCGCCCTAGGTAGAGGGATCTTCAAGGGGCCAGTAGGTGTCGAAAGAGGCTCTGTAGAGACTGAAGGAGGCGGCTCGAGGACAGACGTGGCGGGAGGCCTGTTGTACTGATGGGATTGAGTTTGAAGATTGATGTCTACGGTTGAAGGTTGATCGGATTTCATCATGAGAATCTGGTCAGCGAGGGTACCAGACCAACAAGGTTGGGTAACAGTGTGGTATACAGGAGGTTGGGCAAAGAGAGGATGCATGATGCACCCTGAATACGTGCTACCAAAGCCATTTTTCACTCAGGGTGTGTGTGTAAAAGTGTGTAAATTTTAATTTTTAAAACCAGAAATTTGCAGAGAAAAAGAAAAAGTGTTGTTGTATAGCTGTAAATAAACCTGCAAATGATAGTATATAGGCCTGTAAAATAGAAAATAAACAACTAATAATGCAATAATCTAAACCCAAGAAGGCAGGCCTCTCAAAAACTAGTCAATAGGTGAGTAAAAAACTAATCTAAACACACTAAAATAGGCTAATAGATCTTGGGTCAAGAGGGACAAAGATCTAAAAGACAAAATCTGCTGGAAAGTGGTGCAAAAAACAACAACAAATCAGAGGAAAATTGTTGTAAAAATAGGTGGCGAAAGGCTATCTCCAGGAGGAAAGCGGAGTGCCCCCTAATGGAAAACCCAAACAAAGATAAATGGGAAGATTTGGATGGATAAAAAGCCGATCTGAAGTGGATCTGAAGATGAGGTATCAGATCTGAAAAAATGGCCGAAGACTCTGAAATTTCAGACAACCTGCAACAACAAACACTCTTCCACAAAAAGTGGAGAGTACTGAAGCCCAAGAGGGCTAGGTTCCCACTTAGTTGAGCGAAACAAAACAAGTACATGTACAAAACGAGTGGAGACGGAGGTCAGATAACTCTGAACAAAGGCTCAACAAAACCCATAAAACTTTCCAAAAAATTCCTGCAGAAAGTCCAGGTCGTAGTTTTTGGCCTGTTTTCAGTAGAGGTCGTACTTTTTGGGCTGTAAAGTGCGCCCTGGAGGTCCATGTTGCAGGTTTTGGGCAGAAAAGTGCAACCTGCACTTCCGACACTCTCGGCGGTAGGTTTCTGAAAAATTTGTCATCTTAGTTGCGGCTGATGTCGTTCACCTGCTTAATGGGTCCAAAAACACACGGAAGTTAGAATTTTTATTGTTTTAGGATTTTATGGATTAAAAACAACATCAAGAATAAGCAAAACAAGGGGCTGAAGAGAAATCCTAAGGCCTAAAGTAGCTGGATATGTAAGGATCAGAAAAAAGACAGCGGTCGTAATGGTAAACCCGTGTGGAGTCGCGAGTTGTTAGTATGAATCTTTATTCGAAGTGTACGAAAAAAGACCACTTTAGCTACGCATAACTTATAGCCCTAACAACAGAAATGACTGCTAATATCTTCAGATATGCAATTAGATGATCAAGACAAATGCTGCAAAAATCTAGATCTATGCATTATAAGACATTAAACAGTAGAAAAATAAGATTTACTCCATAGATCCAATAGACAAGACAAGAATATATACAATGAATAATTTTATTAATGGCACTTGGGAGGAAAACACAAGAGGGTGTTCCCTGTTCTCCTTAATGGGATGGGTTCTTGTGAGTCCTCAACACTTTAGATTTAGAACTTCTCTCTCTTGATGGTGTAGAAAACCCAGACAAAAATGGAAAATTCTAGCTATGATAATGGATCAATAGCCAGACCAAGTGTTGAGATCTAGAGTGATATTTAGGCAACAAAAGGTGACAAATGAATGGGAAAACCCTTCTATTTATAACAAAATATTGAGTTAGTCTAGAGATTGGTGTATAATTAAAATATTATTAACCAAATCTAGATCCAAATTTTATGGAATATTTTATTATATTTGTTGGAGGGAAAAGGAATTTGACTTGAGTCAAATCCCCTTATTTGTAAATAATAAATAAATAAATGATTTATTTATCATCTTAAGGATGTGATTAAGTAATAATAAATAAATAAATGATTTATTTATCATTTTAAGGATATGGTTGAGTAATAATCAAATAAATAATGATTTATTTAATTATTTAAGGGTGAATTAGTCATATTTAAAAAAGAATATTATTTAAATAAGATTTAAACAATTATTCTTTAGAAAATAACAAGATAAATAATGATTTATCTAATTAATTTCTTTGTTTTGGGTTAAATATAACCAGAAATATTAATTAAACTACTATTTAACTAATTATTTCTTGAGGAAAATCAAAAAATATATATATTTAATTAATATTTCCTTATGGGGTTTCCTGTTTAGACCATAAGCAACTTAATAAAGGTGATTTACTAAGTTATTTTCATAGTGAAAGCAATTTTACTTGGGGTAAAATTGGTCTTACATGATGTACTTGGGTCCATCTACTGATAATAGGTTAGATGACCAAAAAATGGTGTAACATTCCCCATGAAATACTTCAGAATGTTAGCATACAAACCTTCTCCCCTACATCAAGACAACTCCCATAACATACCCACTCACTTCCTTCTCCAATTCAAAGGGATGTTGTAATTTTGGTAATGCCAAAATTGTTGCTTGACTGATTTTCTTCTTTAGCTCCTATAAAGCCCTTTGTTGACCCTTTCCCCACTGGAACTCTTTCCACTTGTTGTTATGGCATGGAGCAGTGTTACTACCGCTAAAAATGAAGCTATGAATTTCCTCAGGTATTGTGATGCCCAAATGAAACTCCTGACCTTAGAAACATTAGTAGGCACTGACCATTTCATGATGGCCTCAATATTGGAAGGATCTATCTTCAACTCTCATCCACCTATCATATACCCCAGATACACTGAGGAATACTGCATAAACTCAAACTTCTTGAGATTTTCTAGAAAATGGTACTTCTTTAATTTCTCCAACACCTACGTTAAATGTGAGATGTGCTCTTCCCGGGTAGAATTATATACCAGTATATTGCTCAAATAGACAATAAAAAATGAATCTATAAAAGGGCACAATACGTCATTCATTAATATCATGAACGTAGTTGGTGCATTACATAGGCCGAATGGCATAACTAACCACTCATACAAACCTTGCCTAGTTTTGAAGGTGGTCTTCCAAGTATCTTCTTATTTAACTCAAAGCTAGTGATATCCAAACTTTAAGTCCAGCTTGGTGAAGTACTTTGCTTACTATAGCTGATCCAGTAGATCATCTCTCCTGGGAAGGGGGTATTTGTTCTTGAGCGTGATTTTGTTCAACGCACTATAATATATACACATATTCCAAGTCTTGTACTACTTTGGCACAATGATGATGGGTGACCTACATGGTGATGTACTCGATCGAATGACACCTTGTTTTAGCAGTTGCTGCAATCGTTTCTTCACCTCACTTGCCTCTATAATAGATTTTTTATACAACCTAATGTTTGGCAATGGGGAGTCTTTCAATAGTTGGATCTCATGCTCCACTTCCCTCTTAGGTATTAACCCTTCAAACTCTTGGAACACATCCTTAAATTTCTCTATCAACTCTTCTAGTTGTTTTTTTGTTTCTTAGTACACCCCTTCAAGGATTCCTTGCCTCTTACTAAATCTTCTACAAAATAATTTTCTGTTAGAAACAATAAAATGTACTTCTTGTTGGAACTGATCAATTTCTTAGCTTGTTTGACACTTACAAGAGAAAATTTCGACTTGCCTTTGTGCCCATTGATGATGAACGATTTTCCAAAAAACACTGAGAAATATTGTATCCCTATCTGAAACGATGCTCATTGGTATCCCAAAGTGCACCCAGACCTGTCTAAAGAACAAGTTTGTTGCTTCTTTCCCACTGATGGTCTTTTTACAGGGCATCAAAATACACATCTTGTTGAACCTATCAACTACCACGAACAGGTAGTCATGTCCCTTCCTTTTTGTTAATAAACCTCCCACAAAGTCCATGGAAATTCTTTCCCAAGGACGAGTGGGTACAGGTAAGGGATGATATAGACCCTATTTCCTGTTGTTAGGCTTGCTGGTAAAACAAAGTATGCATCCTCTTATGAACCTAGCTAGCTACTCTTGCACCTTGGGAAAATACACATACCTCTGCAAGTTGGCCACAATATTCCCTACACCAAAGTTCCCTGCAACCTTAGAGGTAGGAGAGTCTCTAATAAGATTCAATCTCTTACCTTTAGGAACACATAACTTATACATCATGTAGAGTAACCCATCCTGGAGATGGTAGTCAATGGTGGTATTTTCATCATGCCCAGACTCTATAACTACTGAAACACCTATTTGAAGTCTTCACCCTCTAAATATCCCTCTCTGTATGCATCATGGGTGAATGGATTCATGTGCATAAG
Organism: Pinus albicaulis; assembly: GCA_034641835.2. Classification (NCBI taxonomy): domain Eukaryota; kingdom Viridiplantae; phylum Streptophyta; class Pinopsida; order Pinales; family Pinaceae; genus Pinus; species Pinus albicaulis. The sequence goes on from CM076581.1 coordinate 524,394,363, forward strand.
AGCCCTGAAATCTGTGATATTTGATTTGGGTGGCCTTGAAAGCATGTCAGCCAACTTGTTTGTGTCGTCCTTCTTGTACTTGATCATCATATGAAACTCTTGTAGAAACCCCATCAACTTGTAATGTATGGTCTGTTGTAGCTTACTCTGGTCCTTCAAGTACTATAGTGGCTAGTGAACGGTGTGGATTATTGTATCCTTTCCCATAAGATAATCCTTCCACTTCTCCACTACTTACACCAGGGAATAGAGTTCCTTGTCGTAGGAAGGGTAGTTAATAACTTCCCAATGAAATCATTTAGAATGGTAGCATACAATACTTCCTCCATGCTTCAAGACAACTCACATAACATACCCACTCACATGTGTCTCCACTTCAAAGGGATGTTGCAAGTTTGGTAATTCTAGAACTGGTGCTTGATTAATTTTCTTCTTTAGGTCCTCAAAAGACCTCTACTGACCCTTTTCCCACTAGAAACTATTTCCACTTATTGTTATGACGTGGAGCAGTGCTACTATCGTTGAAAATGAGGCTATGAATTTCCTCAGGTATTGTGCTTCCCCAATGAAACTCCTGACCTCAAAAAAATTAGTAGGAACCGACCATTTCATGATGGCCTCCATCTTGGAAGGACCTATATTCAGCTCTCCTCCACCTATCACATACCCCAGATACACGAAGAACTACTACACAAACTCACACTTCTTGAGATTTTCTAGCAGTCGGTGCTTCTTTAATGTCTCTAGCACCTGTGTCAAATGTGATATGTGCTCTTCCCAAGTAGCACTATATACCAGTATATAATCCAAATAGACAATAACAAATGAATCTATAAAATGACGTAGTACATAATTCATTAATCTCATAAACGTAGCTAGTGAATTACATAGGCCAAATGGCATGACTAAAAATTCATACAAATCTTGTCTGGTTTTGAAGGCGGACTTCCATGTATCTTATTCTTTGACTCGAACTTGGTGATATCCAGACTTTCAGTCCATCTTGGTGCAATATTTTTCTTGCTGCAACTGATCCAATAGATCATCTATCTCAGGCAAGGGGTATTTTTTCTTCAGCGTGATTTTGTTCAACACCCTATAATCTATAAATATCCGCTAAGTCCCATCCTTCTTTGGCACAATGATGATGGGTGACCCACATGGTGATGTACTTGGTTGAATGACACCCTGTTCCAAAAGCTAATGCAATTTTTTCTTCACCTCACTTGCTTCTATAATAGACTACCTATACAACCCAATGTTTGGCAATGGGGAGTCTGACAGTAGTCGGATCTTGTTCTCCACTTCCCTCCTAGGTGGTAACCCTTTAGGCTCTCAAAACACATCCCTATAAGCATGTATAAAATATTCCAGTTGTTGTTTATATTTCTTAGTAAAACCCTTCAAGGATGCCTTGCTTCTTACCGACTCTTTTACAAACTGAATTTCTCTTAGAAACAATAAAAAATACTTCTTGCTAGAACTGATCAATTTCTTGGCTTGGTTGACACTTACCAACAAAATTTTCAACTTGCCTTTGTGCGCATTGATGATGAATGATTTTCCATCCTTGACGAGCCAGTATTGGTTGGCTCTCTGCGTGAATATTGAATCTCACATGTACATGGAGGGACTCCCAAAAATGAATCCACATACATCAAGGGGAACCACATCTAGTTCTACTTAATCGATAAAACCAACACTAATAGAAAATCTAATTTTGCATTGTTTTGTTACCTTCAACTCTACATCCTTATTTACCCATCCTAGTGGATATGGGTTTGGATGATTGAAAAATTCCATCCCCAACTTATTGACTAGCTCTGCTACAATGATATTCTCCTGCGATCCTAAGTCAAACAGAGCATCAATCTTGGCCTTCTTGATTTGTATCTTTATATGGAAGCGTTTAGTCATTTTTTTCTCTTCCTGTTGTTGAAGGCTACTCATATTCACCTCCTTCTTCACTGATGTACAAGTGATATTCTCATCCACATCCAAGTTTATTTCAACTTGGTTGCTCAAATTTTTGGCAATGATATTCTTCTTTTTATTTGTCTTTCTTATTGTTCTTTGGGTTTAGCTCTGGATGCAACTTGGAAACACTTGTCCTCTATATGGATGTCAATTTTGTATTGGTTGCTAGGATCTTTGCACTAATGTGTTATGGTTGTTGTCTTTTTATTGTTTCCCCCTTTCTGCTTATTTTTCCCCTCCTTATAAGTATCATGTTGCTCCTTCTTCTTTGATCCACTTGATTTCACTCTCTTCAGGCTTATGTTCTCCAAGTTGCCAGCCTATACACAAGCCTTGTCAACTGATTTAGACTTGGAACAACATCACTTGTTTCCACAGATTGTAGTGTATACCCCCTAGATACTTGAGGAGTACATATAGGTTATTTTTGGAGATACAAAGCATTATGGCCATATTTCTCAACTATGTGGTATACTCTTGCATGCTTTGGCCTAAATTTTGCTTAAAGTAGTTCCACCAGATCCACTGGTTCTCTACATACCAAATAGGGTAAAACTGTGACTTAATGAGGGTTTTGAAGTACTCCCATTTACTCACTAGAGGTTATCCCTCCAACCTCAGGGTCTCTGTGTGTCTCTCCCACCAAGTCAGTGCATGTCCCTCTAATTTCAACCATGCAAATGAGATATTTTTTCATTCCTCAATTTGATGGACGCTGAAATAAACTTTCAGTTGTTGCAACCAATGATTCAGATTCAAAGAATCAATGTAGCTGTGGTACAACTTGATATCAACCTTTGCTTCCATTTCAAACAGGGGCTATGATTGATTCATGACACTCGAGTTGGGTTGATCTTTTTCAATTTCTTTCTTTGACTTGTTCTTTTTTTCTTTCTGATCTATTGATTTCCCTTCTGATTTATCTGCATTTGAACCCCACAATTCTCCAAATATCCCAAGTTTATTGTTCTTGGCTTCCATGATTTAATTTTCAATTTATATCTATGACTTGTTGTTCCAGTTGTGAAAACCTCACCTCTACAAGATCATGTGGGTCATTCACAGATTCATCGGCTATGATTAGGGTTTTACGATTTTCAACCCCATTGATTTATATCCCCTTAAAATATTTACAAAATAACCAAATAAACACACTTTGATACCAATATGATCTGTAAAATTCCACTGATATTCCACTGGACAAATCGTCACAACATATCTGATAATATTATAATAAAAATCTGAAATTTCACACTATTGTGTATTTCTTATATTTCTAGATATGTAGATTTTATTGTTAATAGTGCATGCATGTGAATGAAAATTATGCTGAAAATAAAGAAAAGAGAAATAAAATTTCTCACACACACATAAGACACAAGATATGCTCTAGGAAACCCTTTCGAGAGAAAACCCAGTTGGAAGGTGAAGTTTCTTTGCTCTGTTTCTTTGTGTGGAAAGATGGCTGCAGGTACAAATAAGTATGGCTTATGGCTCATGGGTTGCTACAGTGCACAAATCATCTTTTTTTTCTCTATCTCTTATCCCTGGTTATAGTGCCCTGGTTGTAACAGAACTTGATAGCCTAATAGTGGTTAAGTTTGACTACCTCAACCTTTAACCAAAGTTACAATATGGACTCTTCTAGAGTATTTTACATTATAATCATGTGGCTAGCTCCTTTTCCATGAATAATGGTGGCTGATGTGGCATCCTGTCGAATTATGGTGGTGAGAACAGGAAGGTCAACTTCTGAGTGGCATAAATTTCGCATACAGACTCTGATTGACACGCCTTTTGTGCTATTGGAAAAATATATGTGTGTAGAATAACATGAAAAATTTCTACGTTGTATATGAAATTTTTTACCACCAAAAAATGTCATTTGATGCCTTAAAATGCTCCCGAAATGTTTTAGACCTTTTTTTTTGCCAAACTGGGTCCTTCTGATAAAATCGGTCCTGTGAGTTGATTCCTCCACTTTTTCCACTCTGAATGCATCGAGATCGATGAAAAAATATATAATGATCCAATATGGATCACTGTCACATCAACATGATTCCCCACTATTTAAGCCCAATGCCTACTTGAATGGCTATGGAACCCTATAATAGATGTTTCACCCAATAATTAGTAGACTAGTGCCTTGAAAGGGGTGTTGGGTGAAGATACGATTTAATTATAACCTACTTAACTAATCCAGAAATCTAGTTTATGTAAAAAATTAATGTAGACCAATGATATGTTTTACTCAAAACTCAAGGTCACACACATGTAAATAGCTCAAATGAGTAAATATTTAATATGTTTATTAAATATATGAGTTTTCCTTGATATATACCTCTGGTAAGGAGATGTGTTGTGTATTTATGTTTGTTGTTCTATGACTGCAAATATGGAAATTGCAGAAAAAACACAGAAAAAATCAAGAAAGTCCCTTTACACTCTAGATTTGTAATCTAGAGGTGGGGGGTGTTGAATTATGTAGTTGTGGTTGGTCTTCATAATTAATATTTTAGCCTTTGAAATATATAATGAGAATGTAATATATGTTCTTAATGTCATTTCTATTGATTAGCCCATGAAATGATTAATATAAGACATGTTCTTCATGTTGGTTTCAAAAGAGAAATTTTCGAATTTCATATTTTAAATTTTCGGTTCCATACTTTTCAAGTTGGCCCTCCTTCATGTCAAGTCATCCCTAGGCAGAGAGATACCCATTTAGCTAGGAAAAACACCATAATATGGCACTCAAAATCCTCCACAAGGCACCATTCGACCTCTCACATGAGAAGATATATTTTGGACATCAAGCGAAGTAAAAAGAAAGACAAGAACGACGAAGAAGGATGAATTCATCTCAAGCTTTTCTCTCTCTTTCTTTGAATTCGCACATGCAAGTTTTTGGGCATATTTTGGGTAGCAGGTCGAACTTATGGGCAACAATTTCTGTTGAGTTTTGTAGCTATGGTTGGTCTTCATAATTAATATTTTAACTCTTGATGTATTTGAAATAATAAATAAGGCATGCTCTTCATGAGCTTGTCAAAAGATAAAATACATGACATGTTCTTCATGTCGGTTTTTAAAAGCGAAAATTTAAATCTTTTATATTCGAATTTTTAGCTCCAAAGAAGCCAAGTCTACCCTCCTCCTATTCAAGTTGGCCATAGTTAAAGAGGCACCCTTTTGGTAAGGATTACAACTATATATAGACACTCGTTCTCCATCATTTGACACACAACTTTTGATCTCTTCGGTTCAAGTAATTTTAGACCCTTCTAAGGAGAAAACAAGATTAATTAGAGGCATAATGTTGGATGAGTCTAAGGAAGAGTGATGGATAAATTGAAGCACATTTCTGATGATAGTAATGTTGAATTTATGCAATTAACAAGAGTTGCAGGACCGAATCTCCGAGGATGGTGCAGGATTGAATTTATGAAGAAAAATGTGGGGTAATTTAATTGTTAGTTAAATTACTTGCATTAAATTATCAATATAGGGTTCATGTTATTGCGAAGTATACTTGCATTATATATACTAAGATATCAACTTTCAATTGAAAATGAAATTAACTTATGGAAAGGATGGAAAAGTTCAAATGAAAACTATTGATGAAAATATCTAAGCGAGCACACACACACACACATACACACACACGTTCTTTCTCTAAGACAGTACCAAATAAATCATCGAATTCGGAGTTTGAAAAGAAAAGGAACTCAAAACAAATATATTCTAGTTATATACTATGAAATCTTTGAAATTCTATTATATTTAACAATCAATGATACTTACTCTATTGGGCTTTGAAAATAAATCTAATCTGTTGAACTTTGAAATAAAATCTAGTCTATTGTGCTTTTTGAAACAAATATATTCTATTGAATTCAAAGACAAATCTAATCTATTGTAATTGAAAAAAAGTCTAATCTATGAATAAAAAGAAGACATAATATATGAGACTTTGAAAATAAATATATTCTAAAAGTAAATAACTAGGAAAGCAATGAAATTTTACTCTAAAATGAAAGGAAAGGGACAAGAATTAAAGTGCATGAAACCTAGGAGATTACTGATGTGTGTGTACTAAAACAGATCAAATAATGATTGTCAACTATAAATATGAGACTAGGCGAATTAAATAACAATGAATTAAATATTTTTGGTTTTTTTTTACTTTTCTCAAGCACTTGACCCATGAAAGATAAATGAAAACAAATGAATAATAGGCAAGATAAAATCTAAGTTATAAAAATAGGGCATCTAATCTAATATTATTCAAGACAAAGCAGTAAACTAAGTGCAATGAAAAACAAAGCATAAGTAAATCAAATGAAAAAAATGAAAAACATATATACTATTGAACTCGCCCTTCTGTAGGGGGTCCTCCTGAGATGTACGAGGAAAAATAAACTTCAAATCACGCAAATGAAATCACCCACAACAATTATGACAATACCATAACAAAGGTTTGTATTGACTATAGTGCATAAACAGAGTTTTCTTCACAACAATAAATCTCCAAAATACATTAAGTTCTCAACTATATCTCACTTACAAATGAAGCATTTATATAAATTTTCAAAAATAGACAACTTGAATTTTGTTGCCTAAGTGACTAGAATCAATATCGACATCTCATTCTTTGAATTAAAATATGAGTCTTTCTTCTCTTGATTCTCTACTGAAGGAGAGAATCGTGAGAAGAAACGTATCAACTTAAATTTTATCTTCAAATATCACTTGCTTGATGATAGAATTGATTCCCTTGATTTTCTGTGTGCTACAGGTGCACCTTGGCTTCTTTGACCATAGGTTTGACTTAAAAGATGTGGTGAACTTGTGAACCTCCACCTGTGGCTAATAGGTGGATCTCCATCTTGGAAGATGTGGTGAACTTGTGAACCTCCACCTGTGGCTAATAGGTGGATCTCCATCTTGGAAACATTTGACATATTTCCATATGATTGGTTGTTTTTTAACACATGTGAACCTATGGAACTTTCAATTCGGCTGAAAAATTATAGAACAACTACAGAAAATGCACAATTCCATAGTTATTGTCTAGTTAAACCAATTTCAGAAAGTAAACCATATAGACTTGAGTTGATAATGTGAATTTAACTCATTAATGTATTTGCATGTCCTAGATGAATCTTAACCCATGGAGAAGATGAAATAGAATGGGAATAAGAGACAAAATAAGTGAAAAAGGAAAGATAAATTGTCAAAAAGAAGACAAATTTGGAGGCTAAAAAAAATAGTAGAATGAATTTCTACCTTAGTAGAGAAAACCAAACCAAATCTCTTAGGTATATGCTTGACTTGAATAGGAAGGAGCTGGAATAGGTTTAACTAAGTCTCTTTACTAGTCTTGTGAATGACTAGAAGATCTAGGTGTGTCTCCTATTGAACTGGAGAATTTCTCTAAGGTTGTTTGGTTTTTCCCTCATATGGGTTTTCCTAAGGTAAAGTGCTTTGTGTTTCTTATGTGGTTGACTCTTTATGACCCCTTTATCATTATTTTTATACTTTTGATGAAGATATGTGTAATTTTTTAATGGTAAATTTGAATTCAAGTGAACTTTAATTAACATCATTAGAAGTAATTATCCGTTAAGAAGACAACATAAATTCAACAGTTTCTCAGTAGCAGGGCTAAAATTCTAGGCAAAACAGTTGAATTTCTGGGAAGTTTATGGGAGGTCAAATTTTGACCTAGGTAGGTAATACATGGTTGAGTTTGTTGGGCTTAACAAGAGCACATTTTGACCAGGTTTGACCATTGTATTGTTGGTGAGTTTGACCATCATATTGACTAGAAAAATTAGGTGTATCTCTTATTGAATTGAAGAATTTATCTAAGGAAAAACTTGTTGGATTTCCCCCCAAATAGGTTTTCCCAGGGTAAAGATTGTGTTGTCTTTGTTTATTGTGATCTCTACTTTCCTTGTGCATTTATGATTGAAATTTTGAAGTGTAATTTCTTAATGATAAACAAGAAGTGCTAAAATAATATCTACATCATTAGAAGACATTACTAGTTTTCAGAAATTAGTGCTCGTATCTATTGCACTTGAAAATTCAACATGGTATCAAAGCTTTGGTAAAGGAAAGGAAGTTGAGATCACTCTTGAATAAGATTTGGTAAAGGAAAGGACTTTGAAGGTTACTCTTGAAGAAACCTACATCTATAATTTATTTTTTTCTATATCCACAGTTTCCTTTATGAGGTCAAAGAACAAGTTGGAAGGAGCTACAAATTTCAGGGCTTGGAAGACAAGGATTGACCTCATCCTTGAAAAGAATGATATCCTTGATATTATGAAGGGAAAGGTTACTAAAAATTCAAATGATGAAGGGAAATAAAAGTATGAGAAGGATCACATATTAGTAAGAATTATTATTTTAGATTCTATCAGAGATCATTTGATTCCATATGTCACAAATATTGACACTTCAAAGAATATTTATGATGCATTGGTTGGATTATACACCATAAACAACATTGGTCAAGAAATGAGTTTGAATAATGAGCTTCATGATGTTAAAATGTCAAGAAATGATATTGTGGACTCATATTTCATGAGGATCTCTCAACTAAGAGATCAAATTCAAGCAATTGATAAAATTATTTATGATAAAGAACTTGTGACTACAACAATTAATGGTTTTCCTAACTCATGGTATTCGTTTGCATCCAGTATTTATGGTAGGAAGGAGATTCCAAGTTTCGAAGAACTATGGATCTCATTTACTCAAGAAGATTCAATATAGACTTATGTGAAAGGGAAGGATTCAAATATTTGAAGGTGACTCTTAAGAATTTGCGAGAGGTTCCAAGAAGGCTGGAGGAAGAAAGAAGTTTGGATTTCAAAGAAGAAATGAAGATAGAAGACCTGAAGGTATAAGGCTCGCTCCTCAATGGAATAATAATATGTCAAAGGTTTAATGCTATAATTGTCACAAATTTGGTCATTATAGAAGCCATTGTCCTGAAAGATCGAGTGATATAAAGAGAAAGGGAAAGAAACATGCTACTACAACAAACATTCATGAACATCCAAAGAAACCCAAGAATTAAAATCCAGGTGATAAATATTTTGTCTATTTTTCTGCTCTTACAGGTTTTGTTGCAAATAGCGATGACTTGTGGTTGGTAGATAGTGGTGCCTCAAGACACATGATATGATACTGTGACAATCTCACAATCCTGATGGAAAATAAATTATCTCAAAAGGTAAAGCTTGGAGATAAGAAAAATTATGCAGTCAAAGGCATTGGAAAAACATCCATTGAGCTAGAATCAAATGAAAAAATTCATCTTAGCAACATACTATATCTACCATGTTTGAAAAAGAGTTTGGTTTCTATTTCATGTTTGGAAGATAAAGGAGATAGAGTAGAATTTGTTGATGGTAAATTCCTTGTATGGCCCAAGGGCTCATGGATAGACTTTGTTAGAGTAATTGGAGTTTATGAAGGAAGGTTGTAGAGACTCTTGAAACAACCAACTCGTAAATTAGTGCATAATGATATCAATCCATATAAATTATGGCATAGAATATATGCCCATATTCACTACAGGGCTTTGCCAACTTTAAATAAGATGGTTTCATGTGTTTTAGAATTGCAAATGGAGTATGAAGAAGAATGTAAAGGTTGTGCATCTGGGAAGAATTTCAAGAAATATTTTGCAAGCAGTGAAAATGTTCGGAAAAATACTAAGGAGAGCGGTGAATCAGTATTTCTAATTCTCTTTAAATTTCAATTTCTTATTCAGAATTTTGTACGTTATTGTTCTTTATGCAACCAACGTATGTACATGACTCTAGTGAATGAAAACAACATATATCGAGATAACTTAATTTATCATAACTTTCATCAGTGAGTTAACTTAGCCATTGCATTCTTCATTCATTAACCATCCAGTATGCAGTAAAGAACAAAAAAATCACAACACATAAGTAACACATATAACGTTGGGATTTTAGGTGGAAACCCAATGTGGGAGGAAACCACCAATGTCTTCCTCTTTTTCTTCTTTCTTATTATATAAATAAAATATTCATTACATCTTGTACTGGCACAAACTCTTACCAGTATGTAGACACCCACCTACATGAGGCTACAACCTCCACTTATTTTATAACACCCACTAGAAGGGAGCTACAACCCCCTGATCTCATTTATTGGCTCCTACCAGAAGGGAGCTCCTACCCCCACTAAAGGTTGCAACCTTCAACACTTTGTGGACCACGTTTAAAAATGTTTCATACTCGATCCACCTGTCTCAAACAAACATCAGAACCTGTAGGCCACTTTTCATCATTTTTTCACACTGGACCCACACCCAACATTATCCTCAATACCAAACTGAATACTGAATATAAAATATAACCACTGAACCAATTGAATCAATGTAACATCATCCCAATGAATACTGAAGAAAACCAATCATTGAACTGAATCTGAACCAACTATTGCAACCAGATAAAATGAATGTACAACTAACCCATAACATACACAACCCATCCAGATCAAGACATCATTGAAATACAACATTAAATATAACATAACTCATCAATAGTCACCATGAAGTAGCACTGAAAACCTTGACCATCTATAACTCATAATATGTACATGATTGTTATTAAGAAGATGTGTGTATATACACTTTTATTATGTGCAACACCTACGTATAGGTATGAACATACTGAAAAACATATCTTAGAATATATATGTGACTCAACATAAACAAATTTGTGTATGTACGTGAATATGCAGAATCAAACCAACATACAAATCTTGAATTACTGAAGCATACCTTCACTGCAAACACGACTCACATTCCGCAACCTTCATTATCAAGACTACAGACTTCTGAAAATTCATTTAGACCATAACATTACTATAATCACACATCCATCATTATTAACTACTTAGAAACTTGCACCAAGTAAATCAAATAAACATATATATCAACATATCTTTAGATATTTCATATTTGAGTCTTCTCCTTGCTCCTTGGTGCACACCTCTTCCAAATTAAATCACACATGAATAATCCATTACTTGCACACATAACACCTTGATCTTCATCTCCTTATATAGTTTTAGTCTTAACCAATACCTTAGGTAAATCCCTTGCTAATTTCGTTAGTATTTTTTGACGAGATCAAATAAACATTGCCACCCCAATTACTATGGTAAAATACCATGGTAATGGTACCCGGTATCCAAATTTCCATGGTTCGGATTATGTACGCGACTTTTTCTCATAGGACCTGCATATGTACATGACCCTTCTTCACAGGAACCACATATATTTTCTCACACTTCACTTTTATCATCCATCTGTAACTAAACTTTCATTTCTTTGTCCATGTCCTCTGTAGTATCTATACTAATTTGAATTAGTTCCACAATCATCATATTATCGCAGTGTTAACATCAAATACATCTTTCATCAAGTAGGCTTCCATCAAGGACAACACATTAGCCATAATGCCAAGAATCTCCCCCTTTGGAATTGATGGAAACCATTTTGGTGTTTGAAAACCACCTGCAAATAATTGTAAACACCAAGTCTCCTCTCCCTCGTTTACATCAAGGGCAAAGGGCTGAACCAGGTTCAATGAAGAACTTCCCTTGTAGTGTTGATCATTATAGGTATGATGTTAAGTCCCTATATTAATAGCGTAGTCCCTTATTATGTTAGTGTGGCCCCCCTTATTGTTATTTTTGTACCCCTATAACCCCCATATTGTTATTATTGTGCCCTTACATTATTATTTTTAGGTCGGCTAGGGTTACATTGTGGCCCCACTAGGATTACATTGTGCCCCCATGGACTCCTATATATAGAAAGGAGGTTTTGTAATTTGAATCATCCAAGAATTGTTCATCCATGTAATGTATTGGAGGTTTCCCCCTCGAAGTGGCTTATTTCTAAGGCGTTGATATCTCTTTTCTTCTCTTTTTGGAGCTGGTTTCACAACATTTGGTATCGAAGTTTTGGATTCTAGGGTCTCACTGCACCAAACAGGTCATCGTGGAATTTTGGCTATAATTTTTTTTTTTTTTGAAGGTTCGGAAGCTGAAATTTTTAGAGTGCGAAGAAGAAATCACGAGGAACGAGTGTCGCAAAATTTCAGAATTTGGTTCGCAATATTTTCAGAGATATGATCTGTGGAAGTTAGGTCTTTTTGCAGGCTCCTAAATTTCACTTAAAAAGGTAATCATGGAATTTTCGCTATAAATTTTGTTCTATGAAGGTTCAGAAGCTGAAATTTTTAGAGCGCGAAGCTGAAATCCTGAGGAACATCGTCGCAACATTTCAGAGCTTGGTTCATAATATTTTTGAGATATGATCTGTGGAAGTTAGGTATTTTTCAGGCTCCTGAATTTCATCTCAAAGAGGTGATTGTGAGAAAAGCTTCATAAATCTCTCTCTGAGCATCGGATTGGAATTCTGTAAAAAGTGACTGGAATTAAATAGACTGTAGTTTCCTATCTATAAATTTCAGAGCCAAAGGATCGAACAGTGACACGTGGCAAGTCATAAAATTTCACTCTACTGAACTAGTCCATAATTAGGTCATTGTGGGATATTGGACATAACTTTTCCTTGAAGAATCCAAATTAAGTCAGACCTGTGGCATTTGAAAGAAACTTCAAAGGAATACTACAGGGCCTAATTTCAAATATTTAGGATCTGAAAGTATATAGATAAGTCAATTTCAATATCGAGCTCGTCAAAAGAAAGTAAAAGGTGTGTATTTTGTTTCCCAAATTGCATAAGCCTTGTTTGAAGAATCAAGTTGAATTGATTCCAAGGGCATATTGTAGAATATATATCAGTATTGGATTCTTAAATGGCCCCTAAAAAGAATTCAACACCCATTAAGCCTTTATAAGGCTCTACTATGACTCATGAAGACGAAGAATGGCAACATGACATATCAAAATTACAAGAGCAAGTGCAACAAATTTCGCTCTCGCAAAGAGCAAGAAAATATGACATGGAAGTTTTGAAGAAAGGCGTGGAAACTAAGATGGATGGTTTTAAGAAATGCATGGAATCTAAGATGGATGGTTTGAAGAATGGCATGGAAGCTAAGATGGATGGAATGGAAGCTGGCATTGAATATAAGATGGATGACATAGAAGCTAAGATGGAAAACATGAAGAATGATCTAAAAGCATACATGGAAGGTTTGACAAAGTTGATACAAGTAATGTTTCCTAATGGTGAAAAGATAGTAGAGGAAACTCATGATCAGAACAAAATAAATGTTAATCGTGATTTCATAAACTCTAATGTTGGAGAGAAGAACCACCATATTCCAAAAATGGATATGCGGAAGTTAGATGGAAAGGATCCTGTAACATGGATACTACAGATGGAGCAATATTTTGATCTCAATAATGTGCAAAACACACAAAAGGTATGCATTGCAACTTTACATTTAGAACAAAATACATTTGTATAGTATCGATGGCTTTGCTCCCGTAAAAAAATTGTCACTTGGTCAATTTTTACGGAGGAAATGATAGCACATTATGAGGATACAAAGAGCAACACCTTCTTTAGCCAATTGATAAATCTCAAACAAAAGGGTTTAGTGGGGCAGCACATTGGGGACTTCCAAAAATTGAATATAAGGGTAACTGATATTCCAGAGGAACACAGGATTGATCTCTTCATAGGCACTTTAAAGGATAACATCCAACATGAAGTTCGCGTTTTGGAACATGATTCATTGGAGAAGGCATTCAGGTTGGCAAGAAAAGTTGAATGTAAAATTATGGCGACAAGGAAGCCTACCACTCAATTCTATAAAGAAGGAAGTGTTGCTACGCCTAGATTTCCACAACCTACAAGGTTGACACTACAACAATTGGAAGAAAAAATAGAAAAAGGGCTTTGCTACAGTTGTGATAGCAAATACACTAAAGGTCATAAGTGTGCTGAGAAGAAATTATTTTACATAGATTGTGAAGAGGAAGAAGAAAATGAACAAGAAGAGGATATACACCAGGAACCAACCCTAGAAGAGGAAGAAATGAGTCTGACCATATCATGTAATGCATCGGCAGGAATTACCACTACTCAAAATCTCAAGATAGAAGGACATATCAAGAAGAAAAAGGTAATAGTGTTGATTGATTCAGGTAGTACCCATAATTTTATTCATTGTAAGGTAGCCAATGAATTGAATTGTTTCCTATAACCAGCACCAGAATGTTAAGTGATGGTTGCAAATGGAGGAACTATAAAATTCTCTGGAAAATTCCATAATATCAAGCTAACCATCGGGGAATATGTATTTAATAGTCCAATGCTTTCCATTCCTATGAGAGGTGCTGATGTTGTACTAGGAGTACAATGGTTACAATCTTTGGGGACGATAGGTTTTAATTTTCAAGAACTTTTCTTGAAATTTTTTTCAGAAGGAAAGGAAGTCGAATTACAGGGTATTGCAGGGAAGCCGGGAAAGGTAATAAGCTCTAATGTCATGACAAATCTTCTAAAGAAAGAACAACGAGGCATAATTGCACAATTATGCTCACTAGAAGTTCCAACATCAAAATCATCTATTTCTGCAGATCTCCAAAAAGTCTTGGACAATCATTCCAGGGTGTTTCAAACTCCCAAAGGACTCCAACCTATTCGTGATCATGATCATGCTATTCATTTGATTCCAGGAAGTGTTCCTCCAAACATTAGGCCTTATAGATATCCTTATGTCCAAAAGAGCGAAATTGAACGTATGATTGCAGAAATGTTAAAGGTTGGTATAATTCAACCTAGTCAAAGTTCTTTCTCTGCTCCTGTAGTATTGGTACACAAGAAGGATGGATCATGGCACATGTGTCCGGATTATAGGGAGCTCAATAAGCTCACCATTAAAGATAAATTTCCCATTCCTGTAATTGATGAATTATTGGATGAATTACATGGAGCAATTTATTTTACCAAGTTGGATCTTCGTTCAGGATATCATCAAATTAGAATGAAGACTGAAGATATTCGAAAAACATCATTTCGAACTCATGAGGGTCATTATGAATTTTTGGTCATGCCTTTTGGCCTTACCAATGCACCTTCTACATTTCAAGGGTTGATGAATTCCATTTTCAAACCCTTCCTTAGAAAATTTGTGCTAGTATTTTTTGATGATATACTAATCTACAACTCTTGGAAGGATCATGTTGAACATGTTGACAGGGTGCTCAAACTATTGCGGGAGAAACAATTATATGCAAAAAAATCCAAATGTTTCTTTGGAGTACAAGAGGTGGAATATCTGGGTCATATTGTATCTCACGAGGGTGTTAAAGTAGACCCTAACAAAATTAAAGCCATTAAGGAATGGAAAGTCCCCACAACCATAAAGAAATTGCGAGGATTTCTCGAGTTAACAGGGTATTATCGCAAGTTTGTTAAGAATTATGGGAAAATAGCAGCACCTCTAACAACATTATTGAAGAAAGATGCATTTTCATGGACTCCTGAAGCAACTAAGGCCTTTGAACATCTTAAAGAGGAAATGTGCCTAGCACCGGTCTTAGCTACGCTAGACTTCACAAAAACCTTTATTATGGAATGTGATGCCTTAGGAAATGGAATTGGCACTGTTTTAATGCAAGAAGGAAGACCCATTTCTTTTGAAAGTCATCCAAACAAAGGAAAGTATTTACAGAAAGATATTTATGAGAAGGAAATGTTAGCAATACTGCATGCACTAAAGAAATGGTGACCTTACCTCATGGGAAGACACTTCAAGGTAAAAACTGATCATGATAGTCTTAAACACTTTTTGGAACAAATACTATCTTCAGAAGAGCAGCAAAAATAGGTCAAAAAGATGTTGGGTTATGACTTTGAAATAATCTACAAAAAAGGGAAGCTAAATGTTGTTGCAGATGCACACTCAAGAAAGAATGAAGAGGTGGAAGCATTGCTTTGTGCCATTTCTATTATCCAACCAGATTGGATAACCGAAGCAAGGGATGAATGGAAGAAGGACGAAGACGTGTGGACACTCATTCAAAAGTTGCAGCAAGATCCTAGTACATCTGATACATTTAGTTGGAAAAATGATTCCTTATGGTACAAAGATCACTTATATCTTTGTAAGAATTCCCAACTAAAACAAAAGATTCTTCTGGAATTGCACACTTCTCCTTAAGGAGGACACTCAGGATTTTTAAAAACTTACCACAGGGTGAAGAAAGAATTTTTTTGGGATGGCCTTAAATCTGATATTCAAAAGTTTGTGGCAGAATGTTTGGTTTGCCAGCAGAATAAAGTGGAAAAAATTAAGACCCCAGGACTTCTACAACCTTTATCCATTCCAAGTCAACGTTGGGAGGAAATTTCAATGGATTTTATCACAGGTTTACCTAAGTCCGAAGGAAAGAGTGTCATCATGGTGGTAGTTGATAGACTTACCAAGTATGCACACTTTTGCGCATTATCTCATCCATTTAAAGCAAGTACAGTTGCTACTACATTTATGGATAGAATTCAAAAGCTACATGGAAGCCCAAGGGTTATTGTGAGCGACAGAGATCCCATTTTTACTGGAAATTTTTGGACGGAGTTATTTTCTTGTTTGGGTACTCAAGTAGCTCATAGCTCATCTTATCATCCTCAATATGATGGTCAAACTGAGATAGTAAATAAATGTTTGGAAGGATATCTTCGTTGTTTTGTATCTGATAAACAAACACAATGGGTCAAGTGATTACCTCTCGCTGAATGGTGGTATAACACTTCCTTCCATACTGCAGCAAAAATGACCCCATTTATGGCACTTTATGGATATCATCCACCATCCATCACATCATATTTAAGAGAAAATTCTAAGGTTCAAGCATTGGAAGATCACATCGAGCATCAGCAAGAAGTTCTCCAACTCTTAAAGGATAACCTGAATTTGGCACAAAATCGAATGAAACAACAGGCAGATCAACATCGCAGCGAGAAAAGTTTTGATGTAGGAGATTGGGTATTTTTACGGCTACAACCATATAAAAAAATGTCCCTCAAGCAAGCTAAGAAGGATAATAAATTATCGCCAAAGTACTATGGTCCTTACAAGGTGTTGCAAAAGATTGGTACTATGGCATACAAATTGGAGCTTCCTACTTCTTCGCGAGTACATCCAGTTTTCCATGCTTCATGCTTAAAGAAGGTTATAGGAGAAAATCTTCCAGTTCAAACAATATTGCCAGAACTTGATGAGGAAGGAAAAATCATATTGGAACCAGAAGCGGTCATGGAAACAAGAACTCGACAACTACGGAATCGATCAATTTCAGAGTATCTCATCAAGTGGAAGAACTTACCCACGGAAGATTCTACATGGGAGGATGAGAATTTTATACAGAAGCACCTAGAGCTACTCAAGCGTTGAGGACAACACTTTTTTGAAGGAGAGGGGCATGTTAAGTCCCTATATTAATAGTGTAGCCCCTTATTATGTTAGTGTAGCCCCCCTTATTGTTATTATTGTACCCCTGTAACCCCATATTGTTATTATTGTGCCCTTACATTATTATTGTTAGGTCGGCTAGGATTACATTGTGGCCCCACTAGGATTACATTGTGGCCCCATGGACTCCTATATATAGAAAGGAGGTTTTGTCATTTGTATCATCCAAGAATTTTTCATTCATGTAATGTATTGGAGGTTTCTCGCTCGAAGTGGCTTATTTCTAAGGCGTTGATATCTCTTTTCTTCTGTTTTTGGAGCTGGTTTCACAACATATAATCTGCTATATATGAATCATGAAATATGCATACTGACCATGCTCCCCCTGAGCATATGATGAGTGTTTTTAAGATACTCAATAGAGTACAAAAAAAATATGATCTTTCCTATCACCAATGACTCTATTCTCCCATGATTACATCAATCACCTAACATATTGGGTTTACATATTGGACCCAATTTTTACATCAATGTCCCAACATTATGGGATTACACACATGACATGACTTGATCCCAATAGCTCATAAATGACTGAATTTTACAATGATTGACAACATGGGTCTTTTCATGACCTTTACATCAAGAGACATATATGAAAATTTTAACCAAAAACAGGGACCTCAACAATGAGGTAGCAAAACCATGATAGTCATCAACAACCACCATGCACCATATAGGAATTTTCAACATAAAAATTTGATAGTAACAACATAGACAACAACATGAACATCGTCAACATGTAAGATAAGGCAATGTAGCATCAATTTCTCCAATATCATCAACATGTGACCATATGTGTAGTGCGACCGAGCATCACCAAGCAACTTCAGCATCACAGGCCATTAAGTAGAATATAACTTACCAGTAACATCATCAACCAACATCTTCAATGCTCATATCATACATATATTAAATAACAAGGATAAGACACCATCATCAGCGTCACTAAAATGAAACTCAAGTAGAATACAAGCATCATCCATAACTTAACGAAATGCAACCCATGCATCATTGATCACCCATAACATAATGATAAAAAAATATGTATCTTCAGTAGTAACAATAGTAACAACCATACCTCAGAAATGATATGTACTCTTTATAAACATCATCATGCAACAAGAAGTGCATAAGAAACCATAATGCCAATAATGAACTATTAGAAGAATAGCAGATGCTTCCCCTGACCTTGGGCCATCTCTAGACCATCAATTCTGATCACATCATATCCTTCTCACCATCAACAATTGTATTGAAGAACCATATCAATAGCATCAATAGCATAATATTTTGCAGCAATTTATAAACCCATCATGAACCAACATCATTCCTGAGCATCAATAACTGTATGAAATAAATCAACAACAGAACCAAAATGTCAATAATGAGTTGGTGAAAGCATATGAGAATCTCCCCCTGAATTTGTGCCACTTCTTTGTCATTACTAAGAAGAATACATGACTGTCTAGATTAAAAACCCCGTATATACATGACTGTATAGATTAAAAACCATGTATATACACGACTGTATTTTAATAATATCCACGTACAAAAAGTAAATTTTTGGTGTTTATAGCCACAAATCCTCTTGAACATGAAATTACTTTTAGAACAATTAAAAGATTTAAGGGGATGAATCATTCCTAATTTCTGACTGAGATATTCAAAGGAATCACGTGGAAGAGGTTTGGTAAATAAATCTACAACTTCTTCCTTTGAAAGAACATATTTCAACTTGACTTTTTACTCAATAACTTTCTCTCTAAGAAAATGATATTCGATTGGGATGTGCTTAATTTTTGAGTGCATGACAAGATTTTTAGAGGTACTTATTGCAATAGTGTTGTCACAAAGAATAGGTACAAGTTGAGGACAAGTGACTTGAATGTCCTGCAATGTTTGGATCATCCATAGAAGTTGAGTACAACAAGAGGCATCAACAACATATTCCGCTTTAGCAATTGATAAATAAATATAACTTTGTTTCATAATGAACCAAGAAACTAAGCGAGGTCCCAAAAAGAATGCTCCTCCATTGGTACTTTTGTGGTCATCAACATTACTTTCCCAGTCTGCAATTGTGCAAACATGAAGTTAAAAATATATATTTTTGGGATACCATACCATAATATTGAATACCTTGCAAATACTTGAATGTCCTCTTGACTTCTTGGACATGAGTTTCCTTACGATATTTTCTTGAAATCTTCCAACTATTCCCACTACATGCATAATTTCTGGTCTTGAACTGGTAAGATAAATCAAGCTGCCAATCATTGATTTGTATCCAGGTCGATTAATTGTAGAAGAGTCATTATTTTGGATTAGATTGCATCTAGTTACCATTGGTGTGCACACTGGTTTGCAGTTTTCCATTCCTTATTTTTTCATAATCTACTTTAGATACTTGGTTTGAGAAAGAAAGATACCATATTTAGTTTGATGAACTTGAAGACCAATAAAGTATGTTAGCTCACCAAGTAAAGACATGTTAAATTACTCCAGCGTGGCTGAAGAAAATCCTTGACTCATAGATTCAACATTGCTTCCAAATATGATGTCATCAAGATAAACCACTACTATCAAAATATTGTCTTTGTCATATTTGATATATAAATTTCTATCCGCAATTCCTTTCTTGAATCCTTGTTGTTGAAGATACCTGTCATGATGATAATACCATGCACAAGGAGCCTTTTTTAACCCATATAATGCCTTCTTAAGTTTTCAAACAATATTTGTATCATTTCCAAGTATGAATCCTTTAGTTTTTTCAATATAAGCTTCTTCTTCTAGGTCCCCATTTAAGAATGAAAATTTAGCATCCATTTCATATACCTTAAAGTTACTAAATTTGGAAAATGCATGAAACATTCTTATGGCTTCAAGTCTAGTTACAAACTCAAATGTCTCTTCAAATTATATCCCTTCCGTTTGAGCATAACCTTTGCATACAATTTTTTCTTTGTTTCGAATTACTTCTCCATTTTCATTCATTTTGTTCTTAAACACCCACTTTGTCCCAACTACATTTTTATTATGAGGCCTTGTACAAGTTCCCATGTATGGTTATTTTCTACTTGATCAAGTTCTTCATTCATTGTCTTAACTCAACATTCATCTTTGCTTGCTTAATTCACATTTTGAGGTTCAATTGTGGATAGTAAGGCTAAGTGACTAGATGATCCAACCAAAGTTATTCTAGTGTGTACTCCTGCTTTCTTATCACCTAGAATTTGAGATTTAGGATGATTTTTCTGACCATACCTTGATGGGGCTTTTTTGACATACCTATATTTTCATTTCCTTATTTTGATTCTTCTCTTTCTTCTTCTCCTACAACTTCTTGAATTTTAGTAGGGAGTGCTTCATCATCTGAAATTGCTTCCCTTTTGGTACGCGTGGATGCTTCATCAATCACAACATTTATACTTTCAGCAATATTTTGGATCCTTTTACTATAACATTTATATATGTTGCTTCTGGAAGAGTATCCTATAAGGATTCCTTCATCAGCTCTAGATTCAAATTTTCCAAGCTTATCATCGTTTTTCCTTATGAAACATTTGCTTCCAAAGATTCTAAAGTGTTTGACAATTGCAGGCTTACCATACCAGAGTTCATATGAATTTTTATCATTTTTTACTCGAACATGGGCTTTGTTAAGTATATCCACGGTTATATGTACTACTTCTCCCAAGAAGGTGTGAGGTGTGCCTAACTCATCAAGCACGGCATGTGCCATTCGTTGAACTATTATGTTAATCCTTTATGCCACTCTATTTTGTTGAGGAGTTTTAGCTATGGAAAAAATATATTTTGATGCCATTCTGCTCACAAAATTGAAAAAATGATCTGGTCTAAACACTCATCCTCTATCATATCTAAGACATTTTATTTTTAGTTTCAATTCATTTTCCTCCATAGCCTTGAATATTTTAAAATTTTCAAATACCTCATCTTTATACTTTAGTAAACCAACCCACCACATCCTTGTAAACTCATAAATCAATAGCATGAAGTATTGTTCACCATGAGGAGACTTATTTGTCATTAGTCCACATAAATTAGTGTGGAAATGTTCAAGGGGTTTACCTGAAGTGAATTCTTTAGCTTTAAACTGAACTCTGGATTACTTACCAAATTGACATGATTTTCAAATCATATTTTCAAGTGGAGAAATGTTTGTCAAGTCATGAAATGCTCCCATATTGCTTGATTTGTATAGTTGAGAAACAGTGAGGTGTCCCAATATTTTGTTCAAGCCAACTTTTTTCATATTTTCTCAAAAGACAACGTTGTTTGCCGCCTTCTAGAATATACACATTTCCTAGATTTCTGATTCCCTTGATTATGGTCTTTCCTGTATCCAAATTTATTACCACACAATTCTTTGGTCTGAAAATAAATTCATGCCCATGATCACACATTTGACTAACACTTAAAAAGTTATGTCTAATCCCATCAACAAATAATACATTCTCAGCCTTGACCTTTTCCTTTAAAAACACAGATACTTTTTCTTTAATAGTAGCAGGTGAGTTATTACCAAAAGTCACATTATTTTATTTCTTAATTTCATTAAAAGAAAAAAACTTATCTCTATCACATGTCATATGCTTTGAAAAATTGTTTTCAATGCACCATAGATTTTCTTGATATCTTGCATACAATGCTAGACCAAAATTTTCAGAGGAAGTGATTTTCCTTTTCCATATCTTGGGATATTTTGTCTTATGTTCATGTTGGTAAGATGAATTCATCTTGCTTATTTATTAAATTTCTTCACGACCAAAGTTATTGAAAATAAAACATTTAACTTCATTCTGAAGAGGGTACAAAATATCATAAGAATAATTCTTTATCCTATTTGCATTAGGTTGCTTTCTTTCTTCTCTAATCATAATCATTTTACAAGCAACACAATGAACTGATTTGTGACCAAAGTTGTGACAAGTGAAATATTGATCATTGAAGTAAAAATACCTAGGAACATAATACATTTTTTTGTAGCTTTCCCTTTGTTCATGGAAAGGTTGTTTTTCCTGGGAAGATTTTGATGCTTCATTCCTTTAGTGAGTCCTATGATTTGATGAAGGCTTACTGCATTGACGTAGATTTTTGTACCTGTTTCAGAATATTTCATAGGTTATGATGTTTCACCATTGTGATTTGGATTATATCCAAGACTTGTCTTCATTAGTGGAGAGAGTTCACTCTAATGATTTCCTCTAAAGTTTCAAATCCTTTAGAAAATATAAGATTTAGAGATTTTGTTTTCTCAAGTTCCTTTCTTAGACCGAAAATTTCAAGTTATAAGTTTTCACGGTCCTTCTCCCTTTCTTGGACTTGTTTCTTCAAAGCTTCTTCTACTAATTTATATTCTTCTAGACAATTATTTAGCTGAGTTATTTCTTCAACAATGGCATTTTCTTTATACAAATTGATTTCCTTTTCTTGATTCTTGTTTATGACCCCGAGTTTGTCAATTTCTTCTAGAGCATCCATAAAAACATCATCAAATTCATCTACACATTTTTATTCAAATTCCATAAGTTATTGAAAATCTTGGTATGATTCATCATCCTCATTATTGGAAGAATATTCACTATTTTCATGAGTATAAAAACTTTTCTTGCTAGGAAAAATTCTTTTAACATTCTTTTTTGGAACATTCTTTCATTTTTCATGAGTTTATTTATAAGGAAACTCAGCGTCATAGTGACCTACTCTTCCACATACAAAAAATTTAAAATGAAGCTTAAATTTGAACCTACCAATTCCTACCTAGAGCTTCTTCACAAAATTCACTTCTTCTTCGTCTGACATGTAACTTGTTTCCTTAGGCTCTTATTTTTATTTCCCTTTGTTTGCAACTTTGAATGTTTCTTCTCTAATACCTAATGTATCCATTTTTCTCATCTCGTAAGCATTCAAGATCCCATGGAGTTGTTCAATAGTGATATTTTTCAAATCCTGCATTTCTTCAATGGCGGAGACTTTGGAATCGAATCTTGGGGTCAATGATCTCAAAATATTTTCAATAACAGTAGTATCCTTAGTTTCGTCACCAATATTTTTCATTGAGTTAACAATCTTGTCTACTCTAAGGAAAAAGCTTGCAATGCTTTCATCATCATGCATTATAAGAGTCTCATACTTAATTCTATATGTTTGAAGTTGAGCACTTTTTACCTTAGTGTCATCATAGATTTAGACAAGCTTATCCCATATTGCCTTTGTGGTGTTCAGCTACATGACTTTCACAAACTCAGATTCAACCAAACTTCCCATGATGGAATTTACAGCGGTTGCATTTATCTCATACAATTTCTTCCCTGCATCATCCATGGGAATGGAGTTTGGGTATTGATATCCACCTTCAACAATAGCCCAAACAACATCTCCTAATGCCTGAAAATATGATCTCATTCTAAATTTCTAAAATAGAAAGTTAGTTCCATTAAACAAAGGTGGCTTAATAGAAGATTCTCCCTCTTGACTGCTCATTTTGATAGATCTCAGCGATCAGGCTTCTTCTGAGGGATCTGCTCTAAAACCAATTATTAGGAAAAATAATGAGAGGGGGGTGAATCAATATTTTTAATTCTCTTTAACTTTCAATTTCTTATTCATAATTTTGCATGCTATTGTTCTTTATGCAACCAGCATATATACACGACTCTATTGAATGCAAACAACGTATATCCAAACAACTTAATTTATCATAACTTTCATCAGTGAGTTAACTTAACCATTGCATTATTCATTCATTAATCATCTAGTATGCAGTAAAGAACAAAAAAATCACAGCGCATAAGTAACACACATAAAACACCAATATTTTAGGTGGAAACCCAATGTGGGAGAAAACCACCATTGCCATCGTCTATGTCTTCTTTCTTATTATATAAAGAAAATCTTCATTACATATTTTGCTAGCACAAAATCTTACCAGTACGTAGGAGGCTACAATCTCCACTCGTTCTCCAGCACTCACTAGAAGGGAGCTACAACCTCCTCATCTCATTTACTAGCTCCTATCGGAAGGGAGATACTACCTCCTCAGTAAAGGATGCAACCCTTAGCACCTTTTGGACCACGTTTCAGAATGTTTCACACTCGATCCACGTGTCTCAAACAAACATCAGAACTTGTAGGCCACCTTTAATCATATTTTCACATGGAACCCACACCCAACATTATGCTCAATACCAAACTGAATACTGAATCTGAAATATAATTGATACGCCTCCAAATTAGACATAAAATAAGGTTGATCTGACCATCCTTCAGCATATTAAACCTCTCTTTTTTTCATTAGATGACATATTTTTAGCTTTAGTATGTTCGTTAGGAATTTTTAGAGATAATGTCATATTTGTGCCTAATATTATTTATTTTTGTAGAATATTGTGAGAATATTGGGAAGATTATGAAGATTTTGAGAATGAGATAATCTAGGGACTTTCTCCTTGCTATAAGAGGATATAGATTGGATAATAAATGAAAAATATATTATGAAATTATTACACAAATTATGTAGCTCCAGTGATTGAGAAAATCTAGCAATGTGTTCTATGTCATTTAATGCAGATTCCTAGTGTTGGGAACCAAATCCACTATTTGAAGGATTTTGGAGGGAAAGATTCCTCCTTTCAAGGAGAATGCCCCATCAATTTTATAAGTACCAATTCTAATTTTCCTCTAGGGGCATGTATTTCTCAGTCTTCTTGTGGAGAAACCTTGTTATTTAGTAGCTCCACTTTCATTTATAGCAGGGATGTACTTGGATGGATTCAAATAATGAATTTTGGTGTCATTTTTAACTTCTAAAGATTGGTTTCATTCATAGGACTCTAAGTATCCTTGGGCTTGGCAATCCCAGGACACTCAGATCCCTCTTGTATAATTTCTTTATTGCCTTTGAATTCATTTTTCACTTACACCTCTTATTTCTGCATTTACTATTCATGCTTATTTTTCTATAGGTTACATTGGTTAAAGGATTGAAGTGAGTTATTTTGAATATTATTTACAGAGTCACAAGCGTGATGCATCCTTAGAACAAATTTGAAAATTCATATTCATCATTGAGCTACTTGGATTGATTTACTAGTTCACAAATCTAGAATTTCTGGAAGTCCCTTGTAGCAAAATAGTAGTAATTTTATGTTATTTTTTAGAACGTGTTAGTGAGTTTCATTTGAGTTGATTCCACATGTATTAGGTCATAAAAAAATTCAAGTTAATAACAAAATTTAACCCATATAATTTTCACTTGATTTGTTTAGGAATTTGGTAGGTTAACTAGCTCACTACTTCTTGAATTTCCGATTTTTAGAGTAGTAAGTTTCTGCTATTTTTTAGCACATGTTAATAGGGGTATTTTGGAGTGATTACACTAGGAACGGAGTCCTAATAAATCCTACTTAAGAAAAAAAAAATTCCCATCTCATTTTCATTTGATTTACTTGGGCATTTGAAAATTTATTTTGCTCCTATAGCAAAACAAGGCCTCTTGTAGCACCTCCTGTAGCACTTCTATAACATGTGTAAACTTTACCATATTTGCTCCAAAAGATTGGTTTTTGTCTCTTAGGCCTGAATCATGACCCATAGGCTCTAAATTCGTGATTTAGTAAGACCAAAAGACATTTTAAGCATTTCCTCTTATCCATTGCAATTCACCTTTGCAATTTGGATTAGTGGACATATTCATGACTTGAAGAGAATAATGATGATTTTCATGATTACTTTATGAAGCACCTTGTGAACTTTATTAAAAAAATATATATTGAATGTATTTATTGAATAATTATTTCATTTTGTTTCATACATCTTAATCTATGGTTTTCATTTCCAACATTGTTATTTCTATTACATAGACTATGCTTCATTTTGATGTATCATAAGTCAATGTTTACATTTCTACAAATACGATTAACATTTACATTCATGCAAAGTAGAACAGTATTTCCTTTTTTTTAAAGTAACTAGGATTTCCTCTCTGCAAGAGTAATTAGGTTTCCTTTCTGCAAATAGAGTAACATTTCCATTTCTGCAATTAGTTTAGGCCTGGATTTCATGGAATTCACCTCATTGCATAAGATCAATGGAAGGACATATTGCATGTTGCACATATAGTGTCCACGCCTATTAAGTTTGTACGAACCTCAAGAGTTGCAAAATTATTTTTTCAATATTAGGGCTCATCACTTTTTGGCGTTGTTGTCGGGGAGGTGTCAAAGTATGCATTTTTTTCTTCCCTAGTTGAGCCATTTCTACAAAAACAAAAAATTTCATTAGGCATATTTCATTTCAGAAAATTGCATTGCATTAGCATTCTTTTTCAATTTTTTTATATAAAAACATAAAAAATAATTTTCCAACAAACCCCCCCCCCCCCCTCATATGATTGTGTGGTGCAGTAAGAACCACATCACTATTCATTTTTGTGGGTAGAAGAAGAAGAGGTCGTAGAGAAGGTAGAAGAAATGGATGGAGAAGATGACAATGAAGAATATCCTCTTGGATTTCTCATTCAAGATACTGATATCAATGTTTATATGAAGAACAAACCTCCATCTTTCCTTCCCAACTTCCATGGAATGAGGTCAGAGGATCCGAAAACCTTTCTCTTTGAATTTGAAATCCTTTGTAGATATTATGGTTACTTACTAAATGTTCAAAAGTTGATATTGTTTATGGCAACAGAAGGCTAGAGCTCTTAAATGGTTCATGATTTTAGGGAATAATTCAATAAGATCATGGAATGATATGAAAAATATATTTCTTGAAAAATATAAAGATCATGATCTTAAAGAATAAATCTTTAGAATGACTCAAAAAGAAAAAGAGAGTATTTATGATATAATAGAAAGATCCATGTATAATGTTAAGAGGGAAAAATTACATCATTTAAGATCTGACACACTAAAAACCCTCTTATAACAGTTAGAGATGAGTGGATTGATCTCCTTAATATCATGAGTAGAGGCGATGTACACCAATTATCATTAGAAGAAATTTGTGAAACATGCAAATGCATATCAAGAGGAAGGGAAAGAGTAAGTAAATACATCAAGATTGAGTCAAGCTAAAATTGAAAAACAATTTCATAACTTTAAAATATAAATTCTTAGCAATCCAAGTGAACAAGTAGAAATGTTAAGAATGCAAGATAAGAAAAAAGAAGATGTGGATATTTTTGTTGTCCATGCAAAATCACATGTTATTAAATATTGCCCATCATTACCAAGGTTGAAGGAAGTTTACCAAGAGGAAAATGGAGCAAGTTAATCACCAAAATGTGAAAATTTCTTAATTTAAGAAACCCTACTGGTAACCATTGATTTACTTCTCCTACTTGATTAATCATACGAGTTAGTAATATGAATATTTAGAAAAAAACAACAAATTAAACACATATAGTAGTCTACACATACAAATCATTTACTAAATAGAACGCTCATATGACAAAGTGACACAGATTTTTTGGACAAATGTCCCTGGAAAAACCCAATGCGGGAAAACCAGTGCAGCTAGCTCTGGAGGGTTTTATTCAAGAAAATTCTGAATACAAAAATTTTTTAGCACTAGACATGGTTGGCCCTATAGATAAAATCACAGAAACAATACCTCTTTCACTCAGAGACAAAAAATATGGATGATTCACACCTCAAATGAGATTTACAGAACTTGAGCCCTTTCTAGCCCACCAGAAACCCCAACGCTGCTCCTCAGCCCTCTACATCAACCTTACTGGCCTGCGTTAGACTCCGCGATGCTATGGAAGGGTATGCTTCACCCTCTCTGGGCATACACTGCCTCTACGCTACCCTGACTGGGTCTGCGTCAACCCTGAAGGGCTTCTGCTGCCTCTGCGTTGCCACTGACTGGGCTCTGGTTGGACTGCGTAGCGCTGGCTTCCCTCTGCGATGTTGGATATGCTGCCTCTCTTCCGTTGTTGTATTCTTGGCCTTGGATCGGAATCCCTCACCAATATTTCCCCTCGCTGCACTGCAAACTCTTTCTGAAATTCTTAGCAAACCACACCGTAGAATTTCAGCTTAGCTTTAGTGCTCTGCCAATGTGTGTATTCTCCAACTGACCCCAAGCCCTTCTCTTATACTTTTCTCGTTGGCAATCCAACAGTCATGATCTAATCTCTAATCAACAGCTAATATTAGAAGTTGCTTGATCCACGCCACTTAGAACATTCTCATCACATGTTTAATTTAATTCAATTTAATCTTTTAATTTTCCTAAGTTAGACTTAGGGTCCTTAATTAAAAAGATTAATTATTTGAATAACTCTTAAACCTGATGGAATTTCTCCAAACGCTTTCTGGGTCTTGAATATCTCATGTACTCCAGCTCCTCCACAAAATTTCGGAGTTAGAGCACATCCGATTCTACCCCAAAATATCAACACAAAGAAACTATGTTATGTAGCTCCAAGAATACCATAGAAACCTATTCAACCTTGTATGATGCAATAACCTAATTCAAAATTTCAAGAATATGTGAAATCATCTCAAAGTAATTGGAACACACCCTTTCCTTGGAAACCTTGGCCATCTCAACCCAAAAACCAATCTTGGCAACAAGGTTAGCAATGACCTTATGGGAAAAATCCACAATATCCTCAATATCCTCCACACTCAACTCCATGCTATCCATAGCATCCACCTCCACCACAACCACAAGTTTAACCACATCCATCTCAAAGATCCACTCTCACTCAACTACTTGTACCAGCATTTCCAAACCCACACTTGTAAGTAGCTCAATCCACTTACAATGTTGAGGTACAATACTTCCAAAAAACTCCTCTTGATATGAATGGTATTCAACTTAGATCAGGAAAGGTATTGCAAAAAAATATTCTCTTGATGTCATTAAAGGACAAAATCCAAAAGAAGAAGATTTAAATGAGGATACCAAAGGACCATGGGCTTCACTTGATGGAGAGAATACATCAAAATCAAAGATTGAGGAAGTTCCATCATGTTCGCCATCAGATCCTCTATGTGTTCAAGAGAATAATTAACAAAAAGAAGAAGATCTGAATTTCATGAAAGAAGAAGACATACAGGATGATCCAAATAATCAAGTGGACCAGGGGCATCACATCTATATTTAAATATGGTTCCAGACAATCATTAAGGTGCAGGAACACAAAATTTTTCAACAATTCTTGATCTCATCTTAGTAAAGTATTTAGTGTCTCACATTCAGGTACATTTCAAAGCATATATTTTGAGCCTACACATGAGTTTATCTGTCACTTTGATGTGCACATGGCTCCATTGGAAGTATTCCTATACTTGAAAGATATTTTGTTTTTTTCAAGTAGAGTAGGATAGAAAAAAGAAATAAATAATGAAACAAAGGAAAAATAAGAGGAAAGGAATAAAATCTCAAGTGAAAACCTCCTTTGGGGAGCTTGATATTGGCTCATTGATTGAAAACCTACATGAGGCATTAAATGGATTGGAAAAAAAAAGAAAACAAAAAGATCTTAGGTGAAAACCTCCTTTGGTGCGCCTAAGAAGACCTACTAGTTGAAAACCTCATTGAGGTAGCGAGTAGGCCAAGAAAATAAATGAAAAATGAAAAGGGAAAAATTATTTGCTCCATGTATCTCTCTCTGATGAATGCAAGTTCTCTCCAACCTTTGCACACAATAAGAACAATTTGGCACCAAAAGAAGAAAAAAATGATCAAAAACATAGTCAAAGGAAGTCAAACTTGGGATTTCTCCTCCTTTGCCCAATTGTTCCAACAGGACCAAGGCCATGTCAATCCATCACCCTCATCCATTTACAACATCCACCCATCATTTCCAAGCCTTTCCCATTCATTTCCCTCGCTATCATAAAATGCTACAAGAAGGTTTTGTTTTGCTACAGGAGGCCAAAATACATAGGGCAGAAATCGTTTTTACCATATATTGAAAACCATGCATCCATTGGCCAAGTTGTTTCGTGAGTAAATACATATGGATGATGGCAACATGCTCAAGGAATTTCAGAAAATTCCAGTGCACACTTGTCGATAAATTGGCCTCCATCACCTAAAACCATTTTTTATTTTTCTTGATATTCATGCATCCATTGGTCGATATTTTTTATGGGGATATGCATAAGGAGGATGACAACATGCTCACCAAGAATCAAGTCAATCCAATATTCCATTTGACATATATGGATAAAACAATTATGCTATAGGAGCATTCCATAATTGCTACGGGATTGTCCTAAAATGCTACAGGAGAAACCAGAAGTGTTACAAGAGGGAAATCAACTTGGAAAAAGAGCCCCAAATGTCCTATTTTCCTTATTAAATGTTGGGAGAGTTCCATTAAAATTCCTTCACCCCAATCACTACTCCATTCATCCAAATCCATCACCAATATTTCACCTCTGACCACACATGAAAAAACACAAAAAAAAGGACTCTTCATATTTTTTTTTCTTTTCCCACAAATTTCACCACCTTCTAAAGATGTTATTCTTGTCCATAAAACCCACTAAAATTTTTCCAATTCCTTAAATCCAGTGTGAGATTATGATAAGAAATTGAATGACTGTTAGAGGAGGAAAACAATCATGTAGTAGCCTTCACAGATTCATCAGAAAACATGATCCAAGGATTCGTATTGATCCAAAATGAAGAGATGGCCACCCCTAAAGATTGAGGAAGCCACACCACCCCTAAGAAGTAGTTGTAAGGTCACCCATCCACTCCAACAAAAACAGATTGAAAACTGGAGAGATACCTGCAAGAAAGAAACGTTCCATCAGTAAACTACATCATGTGAAGACATGTGCACAAGAAAAACAAGGAAATAAGCACCTCTAGAGAACAATGGATTGATCATCAACTCAACACCAGCATACATGCCTCTCCAACAACCATTAGCTAGGCACATGTATGAAATATTATTCACCTCTTATCTTGAGCGTAGTATGGTTAGAAATTTTTTGTTAATGCATGAAAGATGATGTTTTATAAGCTAAGGATGGAGTCAGCCATCTTGGTCACCCTCAACCATTGAAGTGCAACTAATTCCCTCACTCATGAAACGTGGAAAATCCAAATTGAGAAGGGTGATGGTTACGAGGAGTGGGGTCAATGGTTAAAAGAGGAAATTCGTGCAAATGCCAAGCTACCAAAGTTATATGATCCATTACCACAAAAGGGAATACAATTACGAGGATCAAATTCACTTGCACAATTACTCATTCCCAAGAAACAGTTGGTGAAACCCATCAAGTTGCAAAATGACGAGTTAGATGCTACCAGAGTCTACCTAGGATTCCATCGAATTTGCTACAGTCTGAGTTTGTAGGTGTTATAGGAGGTGCTTTAGGATTGTGTGAAATGTTACATGAGGACCGAAGATATGCTACAAGGGTGAATTAAGAGGTGAGAGGAGCCAAATCAACTAGGAATTTTCAAAAAAAAAAACCCAATGAACATGAGAAAGTCATCATGAAAAGGGTAAGTAGCATCCTCCCTCCTCACTTTCCATACAATTTCATAGTGAAATATGCCTACTACAGGCATCCTGTAGAAAAAACCTGAAGAGGTAAATTCCTTTCGAAAAATTATTTTCTTATATAATAGGGGCAAGGTAAGAGAAAAGGAAGTATTTCACTCGGATAGGGGGTATCATTTTTCTCTTTCTCAGACCAAAAATCAACCACCCTATATCTACCTCTGCACCCTAGACTATTCAAAGAAAAACGTTGAAATTCCTTTCAAATAATTTAAGGAGACAACAAAAGGAGCCATGGGGGGGAGCTTTCAACCAAAGGGGAAAAATTTTTTGACACCCCTGAGAATGCTAACCACTAAAGCAACCAAAACTAAGCAGCTCAAGGAAAAAATCTCCCTTCTACTGGAGAAAACAATGTCGCTACAGGAGAAACAAAGCTACAAAAAAAGAAACAAAGTTGCTACAGGGTGGGATAGATTTTCTATAGGAGAAGAAATTGTGCTACAGGAAAGTTTAGAGAGATGAAAAAAGCTTGATTTTGAGAAAATTTACCCTAGATTTGAAGATGGACATCTAAAATAAGTATTAGGAGTATTGGTTTGCCAAACTTTGGAAAATCACAGTGAAAAATCATGGGGGGTGTTGGCCTCTGACCGCACATAACATGGAGAAGGGGTTTGTATAAGGAAATCACAAGACAAAGGTAGCAGAGAAGCAGTTCCATTATCGAAGACAAAGGCAGCAAAAAAAAAGCAAGGGCAGAGTCCTGAATGAGATTGGATCAATTCGTGCACGCATTCAGGTCGAGTCATGAATGCTAAAGCATGTCAAGTCAGGAATGTGGGGCAAGTATTCCACAAACAAATAAGAAATTATTGGGCGCAACCAAAGAAACAAGGTCGGCAAACCACAACAAGGGAGCAGTGAGGACTGTTGGATCTAAGTAACGATCAACGATGGAGATTCAAATCGCAATCGCAGATCGCAAATGTTTTAGGATGGGCGCAAGGATGAATGTTAAAATGAGAGAAATGTGATTTGCGATGAGGTGGGACCCGTTCACCCACGGCACGCATATAAGCCTTTCATGTTGCCCACACTTCGCAGCCCATAAATTTTAGCATTTTCCTCTTAAGACTTAGACAAAACTTGTTTTTCCGCTGATGCGATTTGGTGGGACCCATCCAACCTTACCGCACTACCACATCGCATGCAAAAATTTGTTTCCACCTTTCCCTTACTTTTTTTCCTTTTCGCACTTACCGACATCTAAATTCCAGCATATCACACTTCGTGAATCCTACCGTTTACCCTCCATAGCTAACTTATAAAACTTGTGATATACAATCTACAGGTGGTCCCACTTTCACTACCACATCACCTTCCCCACCATCGCACTTCACACATCGCAATTCTTATCATTTACCCTTCGTTGTTCACACTTAAATCTTGCAATCTGCAATATGCAGGCGGTCCCACCTCCGTCCTGCCACGTCACTCCTCCCTGCACTTCGCACTCTGCAACAAATAACATTTAACCCCCGCTATGCTCATTATAAAACTTGCGATCTAAGACTTGCGGGCGTGGTCCCACCCCTGTGCCACGTCGCTTACCCTCCCCCCGCACTTTGCAAGTTTTAGATTTTAAACCCCTGCTGCTTATAACTAAAACTTAACATTTTTGATTTGCGATGCAGTCTGGTCCCACCTTCCCTCCACATCACTTACCTTCTCCCCGCACTTCACACATCACACATTTTAGAGTTTACCTTTACTGCTTCATTGTAAATAATTGTGATTGCAATATGGTTTGGCCCCACCATAATACTCTGCTCACCGCGAATACGCCATTCCTTCACTACCGTTCCCATTCCATTATTACCACCACTCCCATTTGCTGGCACACATCCCATTACCGCTAAGCCTTCCACATCTCTTTATCACTTCCGCTCCACCCCAATGCATCTAACGATCCTTAACACATTTCGGACCCCCCCCCGGCCTTCGAGCTTTAACTATGTAGGGGGGTCCGAAATAGGCGGTTTCCATTACCACCCACTCCTCCACGTGCCTTCCTCTCATCATTTCGCATCCCCCCTCTCCGATACTGCTCACCACTTAAGACCCCCTCTGAAATCCATTTTCCTGTTCGCAATTCAAATACAGCACGGGCTTCTGCATGGAACATGTAGTGGTGGTTTATTCAGTTTTCTCGGGAGTTCTCTGCAAAATAACCAGGTGCGCTCAGTACGACCAGCCTCTTCATAATGGATTTAGTGGAAATCACCAAACTAAGGGAGTGGAGGCTTGCAAGCAATAGATGGAATTATAAAATGATAGTCAGCCTGTACACCTACGACCACTCCTCACCATACCATCTTGAAGGCTCCCATTATTAGCCTCAATGGGCGATCGTGTCTTTTCTGTTTTTGGTTTAATTTTGATGATTTTGCTGGTGAAATCTCAATTTCACCCCATTCCTGTTTTAATTCCCTCAGTACAGAAGTAATTTCTCAATGTATGCTCTACAAGTTAGGTAGCATGTTTTGATTTCATAGACATGGGTCGACCGTAAATGATCAAGTACCGTAGACCCTCAAGGGAAACTCTATATATAGTAAGTTCTAAGATGAAGGTAGGGTTCTGTAATTTTGGAAGAATTTTGTTGTAGTTTATATGATTGTGCTCCTTGTGCTCTAAGATACATATTTTGGAGAGTTGTTTGAACTTAATATGATACAACGTTGTTATTTGGATTCCAAATGGAGCAATGAGTGGTATGTATTTTTTTTCCTCTGTTATTAGTAATCTCCTTTTTATGTATAATCATCTGTCATGCTATGCTTCTTTGAAGGTCTGTGCAATGTAGCTGCTGGTAGTCTGCAATTTTATTCATAAATTTGTGTTTGCATAACGCTCAGGTGTTAACGCTCATGTATTAAGCTTGCTACACTCCCTTAATTCGCACTCCATGAACCTCTATTGTTGTCCATATCTCATTCATATATGTTTCCTTTGAGTTCACGGGGGACATATTCTTAATCTTCTTAAGCCTGTCTTTGGTGGGTTGCTTCTCAGTTCTTTCTCAACCCCCCCTACATATTTTTAAAGCTTTTGTTCATTGTTTTATACTTGGCCCATCTAAAAGCCATCAATATCGCAGTCTCATGATCCCTCTCGCGGTTTGGGGAATTCACATGAATCGACTCCAAGGTCCTCTCCATCCTAGAACCACTAAAACCATTATTCTCTTGACTCATATTCTGTCAGAGGCATTTATACAATTATCTACACTCAACCTATGATTTTAAGATGTCCTAGGCACTGGTCTTTTGCAACTCAAAGTTGTCTCTAGGAGCTACAACATCTTTTTGGCGTCGTTTCCAGGGATTCGCATTAGAAAACCTTTTCCCTGGGATACAACATTATCTTCACCCTTCAATCAGGAGAGCACAAGGGGTTGAGAGTTTCATAGCCCTCACCTTGGTGACTCCACTAGTATCAAAGTTCTAATTAGTTGTAATCCTGGCTTACAGAAGGCCTCATACTAGATCAGATACTTCCCAGCAGAGAACCCCTTCTGTGTCTGATCCTGAAAAGATTATATTTACGAGAATCTGGAAGGAGAAGCAGCCCATCCAGGCTGACTTACCCTCATATACTCTAGAATATTTGCCTTCCTCATCTTAGAAAGCTGACATATATGGTCATGGCACCACGGCCCACGTACTTGAGTATTCTCCAGAAAGCTTTGCTCTAGCTAGTTCAACCATAAAAACGAAGCTGAATCCGCTGATATTTCTTTACCTCCCTTGCATCCTACTCCTAAGGCCGAAGAAGTTAAAGAAGTTGCAGTACTCCAAAGCTTTTTGCATGCTAATATAGCAACCCCTATTCAGCACACACCTGTTATACCACAGCAAATTCATCCTCAAAATTTACCTCCACCGCCCCCCATGGATGTACCCAACTTTCTCCTCAATAAATATGCTCCATTGCCTTTACCTTAAGTATTGAATGACATGCCTCAAGATTATCTAAAGCTCCTGCCTCGGTTCACCGGGGAAGATAGTACTTCCATGCAGAGACATATTGAAAACTTTTGCGCCTTTGTTGAGAATGTAAATGTAGAGCACCTAGATGTGGTGTTGAGGCTTTTCGTCCAATCCTTGGATGGAGAGCCTCGAAAGTGGTTCAAATCTCTTGTTGATCACACAGTCACCACTTGGGAAGAAATGGAGATTTTTTTCACACTAAAATGGGGAGAAAAGAGGGACCATGGATATGTTCTTACAAATTTAAATTCTCTCAAGAAGAGACACAATGAGGATGTAACAGAATTTATAAAGAGGCTTAATAAGCTTTATAATAATCTTCCTGTTGAAATAAAGCCTCCACAAGCAGCTGTTAAGGTGGTTTTCGTAGGAGCTTTAGAGCCAGAATTTGTGTTCACTCTAAGGGAAAGAAACTCTGCATCTCTAGATCAAATCCAGACCGATGCATTGGAGGTAGAAGCAAACTTTGCTTCTACAGGTAAATTCAAAGGGAGGACAGAGCATGAGGCTAGGAGAAGGGGTGGGGAGGAGGCTTCTACCTCTAATCAAGATATGGATTCACAGGAGTACAGAATCAAAGAGATGAATAAGCTGATCAAGAACCTCTCAAATAAGTTGGTGAAGCTTGAATTGGAGGCCAAGAATTCCACTCCTCGTCCTAACCAAATGATTCCAAACCGTGGGTTTAACCCCCAATACCAGAATCCCCCTCTGCAGTTGTTGCAACGAGAAAGGAAAGAGCAACAAGACCACATTCAACCTCCCCTATACCTGGAAGGAGAAATGGAGGGACAGGCCGAGGAAGTCACAGACAGTCAAGAAGATCAATTCCTCGCTTACTCAGAGGATGAATAAGGTGAACTCACCTTACAAGAAGATCCAGAAGAGAAGGAAGTTCCCCTAGAGGATCGAGATATTGATAATTACTGCAAGCGGTTTGTGGAATTCATGCAAGCTCAACTCCATAGGAAGTATGATCTCAGGTCCTCTAGGAAGATAACCTAAGTGCAAGATCAAGTTGAAGAGTCGACATCAAGAAAGAAGACCCCTTCTATTTTTGCCAATAAGGGTAAAAATCCTTTAGAAGAGTCTTCCCATCATAAAGCCTCTGCGCCCACCTCCTCAAAACAGGGCTCTGATCCTCCCCATAACGAGAGATCCAAAGCTACACCCTTGAAACTGCTTGGCCCTCCTAAAGAGAAATTCAAAGAAGTTATCACAGAAAAATCTCCCACGGCCTTTAGCCTTCAGAAAAAATTAGAAAAGGTCAAGATCTCGGTCCCCTTGATCGAACTCCTAAAACAACCCTCGTACAAAGCCCAAGTCTCTCAGTTCATGCTACCCCAGGGCATAGGCCCTCTCCCCGACAGCCTCAATCTCCAAGAAGAAATACCCATGGTAGTTTTTAGACCTCATATAGAAGAGTTGGATTCAACCACTCCTCCATTCTATGTGACTCTAGTTATACATGACCTGTTATTGCACAACTGCATGCTAGATTCCGAAGCTTCACATAATCTGTTTCCATTGTTTGTCATGGAGCAGTTGGGGTTGCATATCACTCGACCTTATAAAGATATATATTATTTTGATTCCAAGAGGGTGAAATTCTTGGGCATGATAAAAGATCAGGTAGTAAATTTAGCCTAGATTCTGGCCAAAAGCGTGGTAATGGAAATTGTTGTGGCCGATATCCCAACTCGGTTTGGAATGTTGCTATCCAAATCCTGGGGTACCAAGATTGGAGGATCCATAAAGCTTGACCTCACCTATGCCACTGTTCCAGTATTTGGTGGCGAGGAAAGACGATTATACCGTGAGTCCAGATTCATGAAGATGGTCACCAAAGCTAATGGTTCCACAAATTCTCCAGTATATACTAAGGAGGGTGAATTCTCTTGTCTTATGGTCGGGGAGGACGAAAATTTCCTTCAAGAAACAAAGATCTATCCTCTAATCCGGGATAATCATATGAGCAGAGAGGGAAACAAAATATGGACCTTTCAGTTTGATGGAGCTTACTCACGGGAAGGAAACTGGGCCGAGGTAATCTTGATATCACCATAAGGATGCTTAAATCCCCTCTCCTTTAAGCTGGAATTCGATGCCACAAATAACATGGCTGAATATGAAGCCCTATTGTTGGGGTTGCAAGTAGCACGGAACATGAACATACAGATCCTCAAGGTGTTTGGAGATTCAGAGCTTGTAGTGAGGCAAGTCAGGATCCAATGCCAAACTAAACACTCGCGGCTCAGAGTTTATAGGAATGAGGTACGGGATTTAGTGGAGAACTTATTTTCTTCTTTTAACATTCAGTTCATGCCAAGGGATAAGAACAGAATGGTAGACTCACTAGCTGTGGTCGCTAGTAATTTCCACCCCCCGCAGAATCCTTTTCTCAGATATGAGGTTGAAATGCGATACCGCCCCTCCATTTCGGACAACGTTAAGCATTGGAAAGTCTTCAAAGATGAAGATAAGGTCCAGCATTTTATGGAAACGGTGGGTGAGTTCTCAAATATGGTGATTGATTCAGTCCCCGAGGATGACAGTGAAGAACCAAAAACCAGATGGGAAGACACACTCGCTGGACACCGTGTTCTGCAACTAAAGGGGAATGTCATCCCTAGGGGCCTTGTACAATTTGAGAGATTGTTTGACAAGAATGATATCCCAGTAAACCCCAGCAAAATGACCCTTGACGAGCCTGTCAGGGACGTGAACATTGGGACCAAAGAATATCCAAAGGTGATAAAGTTGTCTAAAGGGGTCCCTGAATAATACCAAGATCAATACCTCAGGATGTTTCAGTCATACAGAGATATCTTCACTTGTTCATATCAGGATCTAAAGAATTTTTATATTGACATTATACAACACAAGATACCACTCAAAGAGGACGCCAAGACTCATAAGGAAAAGCTGAGACATATCAATCCCCTTCTTCTCCCATCCATTGAAAAGGAAATAAAGAAGTTGTTGCATGCCAAGATTATTGTCCCTCTAAGGTACTCCGAATGGGTGGCGAAATTGGTGCCTGTTAGAAAGAAGAATGGTGAAATCAAGCTTTGCGTAGACTTCCACAATATAAAAAGAGCCTCCCTCAAAGATAACTATCCCCTCCCGAAGATGGATCACATCATGCAAAAGGTGGTGGGATCCTCCCGCATGTCCATGATGGATGGCTTATCAAGATATAATCAAGTGGAAGTGCTCCCGGAAGACCAAAAGAAGATGGCATTCACTACGCCTTGGGGGACCTTCATGTACGCTTGAATTCCCTTTGGCTTGATAAATGTCGATGCCACATTCCAGCAGGCGATGGACATTTCTTTCATAAGAGAGAAAGAAAATTTTGTGGTGATCTACTTAGACGACATCGTCGTCTTTTCAAAGAGTGACATTGAGCACATAGAGCACCTTCGACGCACCTTTGATAAATGTCGCATGTATGGCATGTCTCTGAATCCTCAAAAATCCATGTTTTCCTTGGAGGAAGGAAAGTTACTAGGGCACATAGTAACTGAGGGAGTGAAGATCGACCTGAAGTGAGTAGAGGTGATAAACGTCATTCCCCTACCAAGAAACAAAAAGGAAGTACAGGTGTTCTTGGGAAGAATACATTTCCTCAGAAGGTTCATTCCCAACTATGTCGATATTGTCTAAAACATCACCAGGATGCTGAAGAAGAATAGTGAAGTCAGATGGACCTCTGAATCCAGGGACTCTTTCAGCAGGATCAAACAGGACTTTACAGAAGCTCCAATATTGGCAGCTCCAGATTATGGGAAGTCGTTCATGATTTTCTCCTTCGCCTCTCCTCACACAATAGCGCAGTAATTTTATAGAAAAATGTCAATGGGAATGAACATCCCATTGCGTTCTTTAGTCAAGTCTTGCAGGATGCTAAAATGAAATATGATATCCTGGAGAAGCAAGCTCTGGTCAAATCGCTGAAGGCATTCTGGATGTATGTGTTACAATCAGCCATAACAACCTATGTACCCACTACAGCAATGAAGGATATTCTGGTACAGGGCAACAGTGAAGGGGAGAGGGGAAAATGGATAGCTAAAATTGAGGAGTACGAACTAGAGATAAAGCCTACTAAACTCACCAAAGGCTAGGGGCTGGCAAAAATCTTGTATGAATCGCACTGTCAAGCTCTGAGAATAAATCTGTCTATGATAGGAGGAGAGGCACAGGAGGACACAAGTGCACACCAAGGCATATAATCTTCCATTCAGAAAACACATGTCAAGTACCTCCTATCCTCATGGTATAAGGATATGGTGGAATATCTTTTAATGTTGAGGTTTCCCCCTCACTATGATAAGACCAAGTATCGCACTTTGAGACTGAGGTCAAAAGTACATTGTGGAAAATGGGCGACTCTATTGGAGAGACCTGACAAGAATCTTATTATTGTGTTTGAAAGAGCAAGAATTTGACCACATGATGATCGAGTTCCACGAAGGGATATGCGGCGGGCATTACAGTTGGAGATCCACTGCACACAAGATTCTCAAGGCAGGGTTCTTTTGGCCTAAGTTGTTCGGCGATGTACACACCCGCGTCCGCTGTTGCAAGAAGTGTCAGGCGTTCGCCAAAAAACAAAGGTATGCACCTCTCCCATTAATTCCAGTACATGTTGAAGAACCTTTTAAACAATGGGGGATTGACTTCATAGGAGAGATTCACCCTGCCTCCAGCAATCAGCATTGATGGATCCTCACTGCTATAGACTACTTCACCAAGTGAGTAGAGGCAGTGCCCACAAGAAATGCTACAGATTTGGTGATGATCAAGTTCCTAGAGGAGAACATAATAGCTAGGTTTGGATGCCCAGCTAAAATCATTACAGATAATGCCCAGGCTTTCAAGTCGGCTAAATATGTTAATTTTTGTTAGCGTTACAACATCAGGTTGGGCCACTCCACTGCCTACTACCCACAGGGGAACGGGTTGGAAGAATCATCCAACAAGACACTAGTGAGGATCTTGAAGAAGACCATCAACGAAAATCAAAAGAACTGGGATTCCCAGCTCAAGTTTGCACTCTGGGAAAATCGCATCACCACGAAAGGATCCACAGGAAATTCCCCTTATGAACTGGTGTATGGCAGGGCCACAGTCTTCCCTATTCAACTTGCATTACCTGTGGCCCAATTTTTACAAAGTGCAAGCAGTTTGTCGACTTCATGCAGGCTCAGTTTAACAAGAAATATGATCTCAGGTCCTCTAGAAAGAGGACTCGCACTCAAGATGAAGAGGAGGACACACCCCAAAAGTCAGCACCTGCTCAGGAGGAGACAGCTCGGAAAGTCCCGATAGGGGTAAGAAACCTCTTGACCAACCTTTACATTCTGACACTCAAATTCCTTCATCTTCACAAGTGACTACACCTCCTAATGTTAAGCTAGTCATAAAGGAAGTCAAACCTCTCCCCCAGAACAAAGACTCTAAGGAGAAAGAATCAAAAGAGGTGTCGATAGATAAGTCCTCCTCCACTTTCAGTCTACAAAAAGAGCTTGAGAAAGTGAAAATCCCAGTTCCCCTGACCGAATTGTTAAAGCAACCTGCATATCTGTCCCAGGTCACGTCCTTCATGCTTCCCCCAGAAGTAATACACATCCCTGACAGTCTCAACTTACAAGAAGAAATACCTATGGTAGTGTTTGGTCCACGTGTCGAAGAATTAAACCCCTCTACACCTCCCTTTTACGTGTCTTTGGTGATCCATGACCTATTGCTCCACAATTGTATGTTAGACTCTAGAGCCTCCCACAATCTAATGCCTCTGTCTGTCATGGAACAATTAGGACTCCAGATCACTCGTCCATATCAGGATATGTACTCATTTGACTCCAAAAGAGTTAAGTGCTTGGGCATGATTAAGGACCTGGTGGTCAACCTGGCCCAAATCCCAGCTAAAAGTGTAGTAATGGACATTGTGGTGGCTGACATTCCAGCCCGTTTTGGTATGCTACTATCAAGGTTGGGGAACAAAAATTGGTGGGTCAATCAAACTAGATCTAACATATGCCACCATCCCAATTTTTGGCGGGCGGGAGAGGAGATTATACAGGGAGACCAGATTTCTAAAAACGGTTACCAAAGCTGACAGTTCAGAAAATTCACCGGTCTACAGTAAGGATAGATATTTTTCATGCTTGATGTTATAAGAAGATTACAGTTATGCTCAGGAACCTTCCTTATGTCAGATAAGGACTCAACAATCCTCAGAAGGTCTTGAAACAGGGGTATGGACTCTACATTTCGATGGGGAAAATTCGAAGGAAGGTAATGGTGCTGGAGTTTTATTGATTTCCCCTATAGGAAAATGGGTCCCATTGTCCTTCAAATTAGAGTATGAAGCCACCAATAACGTGGCTGATTATGAAGCACTTTTTCTGGGGCTACAGGCAGCCAGGAATATGAATATACAAACCCTGAAGGTCTTGGGTGATTCAGAATTGGTGGTCCGATAGATCAGAAATCAATGTCAAGCTAAGCATCCTCGTTTAAGAGCTTACAGGAATGAAGTATGGGACATGGTGGAGAACTTTTTCTCAGCTTTTAATATTCAGTTCATGCCCCGGGAGCAGAACAGGATGGCAGATTCACTTGCAGTAGCTGCCAGCACCTTCCGTCCACCCCAAAATCCCCTCCTGAGGTATGAGATAGAAGTAAGGTACCGACCTTCGATTCCAGAC
Organism: Pinus albicaulis; assembly: GCA_034641835.2. NCBI lineage: Eukaryota > Viridiplantae > Streptophyta > Pinopsida > Pinales > Pinaceae > Pinus > Pinus albicaulis. Next base: position 524,437,138 of record CM076581.1, read on the forward strand.
AATGTCAAACACTGGCAAGTGTTTGAGGACGATGAACAAGTGAAAATGTTTCTAGAGACAGTTGGGGAGTTCTCTAATATGGAAATTGACTATTGTGAGGAAGATGATGTTGAGAACCAATCAGAAAACAAGTGGGAAGAAAAAATGGCCGGGAGAAAAGTGTTGCAGCTGAAGGGAAATGTCATCCCTAGAGACCTGGTGCCCCTAGAAAGTCTGTTTGACAAAAATTATGTCCCCAGGCATCCCAGCAAAACGACAGACGAAAACCAGGTAGAGGACCTAAATCTGGGTATCGAGGCTCAACCCAAAATTGTGAAATTATCCAGAAAGGTCCCGGACGGCTATAAGGAGAAGTACCTACAATTATTTCAGTCTTATAGGGATGTATTTGCGTGGTCCTATCAAGACCTAAAGACGTTTGATATCAGCATTTTGCAGCATGAAATTCCCCTGAAGGCACATGCAAGGCCTCACAAGCAGAAGCTCAGACAAATAAACCCTCTATTACTCCCATCCATTGAGAAAGAAATCAAGAAGTTGTTAAGGGCTAAAATAATTGTGCCATTGACGTACTCTGAATGGGTGGCAAATCTAGTCCCGGTCCGAAAGAAAAATGGAGAAATAAGGTTGTGCGTTGATTTTAGAAATTTGAATAGAGCCTCCCTGAAAGACAATTACCCATTACCGAAGATGGACCACATTCTGCAGAAAGTGGTGGGGGCCTCTAGGATGTCTATGATGGATGGTTTTTCAGGTTATAACCAGGTGGCTGTACTCCCAGAGGACCAGAAGAAGACTGCTTTCACCACACCCTGGGGGACATTCATGTACGCTAGGATGCCTTTTGGGCTGATTAACGCAGGAGCCACATTTCAGAGGGCTATGGACATAGCATTTGTTGGGGAACAAGATAAATTTCTGGTGGTGTATCTGGATGATATTATAGTGTTTTCGAAAGATGACGCTGAGCATATTCAACATTTACAGAGAACTTTTGAAAAATGCAGAAGGTATGGTCTTTCCATAAATCCTCAGAAATCCTTGTTTGCATTAGAAGAGGGTAAGCTCCTGGGGCACATTGTAACTAGGAATGGGGTCAAGATTGATCCTAAAAGAGTGGAAGTTATAAATGGTATCTCCCTCCCCAGGAATAAGAAAGAAATCCAGGTGTTCTTAGGGCGTATCAATTTTCTGAGAAGATTTATCCCTAACTATGTTGAAATAGTTAGCCATATAACAGATATGTTAAAAAAGAATAATGAGGTGAAATGGTCACCAGAATCGAGGCAGGCCTTTTCCAGAATAAAGAATGCATTTGCTGAGGCTCTGGTGCTGGCAAGGCCAGATTACACTAAACCATTTATGATTTTCTCTTTCGCATCACCTCATACAGTAGCTGGAGTCCTCCTACAGAAAAACGAGGATGGGTATGAACAACCCATTGCTTTTTTTAGTCAGGTTCTTCACGACGCAGAATTGAAATACACTATATTGGAGAAGCAGGCCTATGCCCTGGTAAAGTTCCTCAAGGAATTTCGCATGTATATTCTGCAGTCTCACATTACTGCATTTGTACCCACCACAGCGGTTAAAGATGTCCTTGTTCAGGGTGACAGTGAAGGAAAAAGGGGTAGGTGGATTGCAAAGATACAGGAATATGATATGGACATCAGACCCACTAAGTTGATTAAAGGGCAGGGGCTAGCAAGAATTTTATCAGAGTCAAATCATCAAGCTTTGGGCATCAATTTATCTATGATTGCAAATTAACATTCTGAGGAACAGACAGGGTAGCAAGAAATGGAAATGGCCACCCAGAAAATACGGGTGAAGTATCTTACTAGTCCTTGGTACAAAGAAATAGTAGAGTATCTCCTAACACTCAGCTGTCCACCCAGCTGTGATAAATCAAAATACAGAGCATTGAGGCTGAAATCACAAAAGTATATAGTTGCTAATGGTCAGCTATATTGGAAAGATCCTTCAGGCATACTGTTATTATGCCTCACAGAAGACGAAGTGGAGAACATAATGACCGAATTTCATGAGGGAATCTGTGGAGAACATTACAGCTGGAGGAGCACAGCTCAGAAAATTCTGAACGCTGGTTTCTACTGGCCTAAATTGTTTGGAGACGTCTTCGCTCGGGTTAGAGCATGCGACAAATGTCAGAAATTTGCCGAAAAACAAAAGTTAGCAGCTCTGCCCCTGATTCCTGTACACGTCAACGAACCTTTCAAACAGTGGGGAATTGACTTCATAGGCGAGATTCACCCGCCCTCAAGTGGCCAGCACAGATGGATCCTAACTGCCACGGATTATTTCACGAAATGGGTGGAAGCCATACCTGCATGAAATGCTACAGACACAGTGATAATCATATTCATGGAAGAGAACATTATATCCAGGTTTGGATGCCCTGCTAGAATAGTGACTGACAATGCCCAAGCCTTCAAATCTACAAAATTTGTGAATTTCTGTCAGCAATATAATATCTCTCTCGGTCACTCTACAGTTTACTACCCACAGGAAAATGGTTTGGTGGAATCATCCAATAAAACGCTGGTGAGAGCTCTAAAGAAGACAATAAACGAAAACCAGAGGAACTGGGATTCCCAACTGAAGTTCGCTCTGTGGGCAAACAGAATTACTAGTAAAAGAGCAACTAGGAAATCTCCCTATGAGTTAGTATATGGATGAGCAGCTGTGTTTCCTATACAACTAGCTTTACCCGTGGCTCGTTTCATGCAAGAGACTCAGGAGGAACCTGATGGCATGACTAGAAGAATTAACCAGCTGGTGGAACTCGAAGAAACGCGTGGTCAGGTGAATCAGAGACTTGTGGAGTACCAAGAGAAAATGAAGGAGTTGTTTGATCAGCACGCCAAAGACAGAAAGCTACAGGTGGGAGATCTAGTGCTCAAGTGGGATGTGCGAAGGGCCGATAAAGGTAAGCACGGTAAATTCGACCCCCTTTGGTTCGGTCCCTTCAAGATTGCAGAACAAGGAGGAAATAATACCTTTAAGCTGGAGGATTTGCAGGGGGATCTACTCGACGCTCCTGTAAATGGACAGTTCCTCAAACCATACTTTCAGTTCTGAAGCAGGCTGAGAGAGCTTGATTGTATTATATTGTACATTAGCTGTTGTTTTCATTTTTGAATTGAATAATGCATGGGTCATGATGATTTATGAAGAGGGAAGTCGAAAGCGCAAGAGAAGTGGCGTTCACAGAAGACAAATAGGTGGTCTGCATAGTTCTCGACACGTTCAAGGAGGAACGCGCCGTCCCCAGTTGGAGCCAATGTTGATCAACATTTAACATAAGTCACTGGTGTGATTAAAGGGTTGATAAGTCATATCGAATAGTGAAACGTTTGAGGATATGACCGAGTTAAAACAAGGTGAGAAAGGCCAAAGGTTCAAAAACCAAAGGTGGAAATAATACGAAAAGGGCGGAGGTATAAAATTAAAAAGACATCGGAAATATAAAAGGTACAAATGAGCAGTACGAGGAGCGCAAAGCAAAAGTGTCAAAAGAGATGCCGCTCCACGAATATGCGCACAAGGGAATGCAACAAGAGCTAATTTCCGAGGGGGTCGAGTGGCGAGAGGGGGAAGGACCCCGTACCCCCGCGGAATTGAAGTAACACGACGTGGTGGGGACCCAAGGCCAGCGTGAAGTGGCAAGAGCGGGACCCGAAGCAAAGGAGATGACGTGGCAGCAGAAAAACAGGAACAGGAGATGACGTAGCAGAGCTAACGTGCGGGACCCAAGGATCGGTATGCTATGTTTCGAATCTGCCTTATGGGAAATATGTTCAAGAATCATGGGTTTTATATGGTAAAAAGGTAAGGTAAAGTCCTTTAGGTTAGCTGGTACTGAGGCCCGTACCAGTATTAAACCCGGCACGCGGCGCCCACCTGCACTCTGACACACCCAATCCCTACATGTCGCGTGCCCCACTGTCAGTGTCCTTATGACACTTGCCTTCTTTCGTTTTACCCATCCGTCTTTTTACCTCAAAATTCCCAATCCAAATATAACAGTTCCCCCGTATTTTACTCCAGTAGAAAGTCGCAGGTCTCCATCTACGGCATATACCAAGTAGGAAAGAGCTCCTGGTCTACCCAATCATTGTCAGACTTCCCTGCGTCACTTTCCCGAGCAGATTTACCTTCCGTTCAGGTACTCCGTCATCCATACTCCCTCTGTTTTCCTTTTTCTTTTTCAAATTCTTGTATGTCGGCCATGGGAAGGGGAACGCCCAAGAAAAATGAACCAGAGACCGCTCAGGTCCGTGAATCCAGAAACCCACCCGGGTTCAACCCTCTCATCGACCTGCAAGCTGGTATTTGTGACCCTAAATACCCATTTGACATCCGCAGCATTAAGCCCGAGATTTTCAGACATCATGTTATGAACAAAGATCGTTACTGAGTAGTCGTGTCTGGCCTGTACCACCAAATTTCCCCTCAAGTTCACTCTGTGGTTGATTTTATCTCCTGGCTCAGAGATGTTTTCGACGAGCATCGGGGCACCTTCACCTCTCCTCAGGGGAACAAAGTTTTTTCCCTTTCCCCCGATACTATCAAGCAAGCCCTCCGCTTTCCTACCAACGCCACATATATCAGTTTCAGAGAAGCAGCTTTAGCCGCCCAGTTCACCAAACAGCCATGGGAGACCTAGCAAGCCTTCATCTCCTCTATAACCGGCAATCAAGTTACTTCTCTTCCTGCCATAAAGCCTTTTCCATTAAGTTTGTTCGAAGAGGAAGTTCGGCCCATCCTCTCTCTCATTGCTGGCCTTTTAGGGGTAGGAAGTCCGGAAGAGATTTCCACGGTGTGCGTCCATCTCTTATGGCTCATGTCTCAAAAGGGGGTAGTGTTAGATATTCCTGGTTTCCTTGCCACTGCCATTCAAACCCAGTTCCAGGAGCTTCCAGAAACCGGTCAGTTTCATTTTTGTTCAATGGTTTTCTATCTTTTCTTGTACCAGCACGCCGATAAATTTGAGGGTTTGGGGTTAGACAAAGTATATCGGGAGAATTCCCAACCCCTACCAGTGTTCAACTAGAATTGCTCTATACACCAATTACCTAAGGGAGAGGGTTATTCCAGTTTTGTGAATAGTTTCATGTCTATTGCCTATACCATTATTCATGACTCGCCTTCACCTAGGGTCTTTCCAGAAATGAAAATTTGGCTGCAAGTCGGAAAATCCCAGAGCACTGGGGATTGGTTTCTATTCGATGATTACACTGAAATTCGGGTCTATGGAGCCGAAGTTTCCCCTTACCGGCTGCCATTGTTTCCTGTTCGTCGAGTTTATGTGCTCGAATACATCCGGCAGGCCCTCAAGGCCGATCAGCTCCATTTCGTCCCTGCCAAGAAGGGCTACATCCTGAGGCTCCCCACCGAAATCGGCCCTTTTGTGGTGAACTCGAGACATGCCCTCCCAATCATTAAGAAAATGCTGCAAGGTCTGGACCTAAGGCTGGGACAAATTTGGGCTTATGACCCTCGAGAAATTATCTCGAACAAAAGAAAAAGGAACAAGTCCGCGCCTTATATGCATGAGCCGAGGCCATTCATGGAATGGAGGGATAATCTCGAAATTTGGCCTTTGGTTTCGTAGATGGAAATAGATTCATCTACTACAGGGGAGGAAGAGAACGTCAATAAAGACACAGGCGAAGAAGAAGCAGGTACCTCAGGAGCAGTTCCCCCTCGCAAAAAGCAAAAAACAGCCTCCAGTGAGGCAGAAGTCATAGGAGAGGAACAACTGCTTGAATCCTTCATAGTGTATAGTCAATTGGATAAAGGCGAGGCCGGGATAAAGGTGCTAAGGGACAGTACCACTTCTTCCGACTTCACAGAGGTCACACAGGCCATCATAGAGCATACCTCACCAAGGGCAATTGGAAGGGATCAGGCAAATAAAGCAATCCGAGATAAATATAAAGCTGAGCTGGGAGGGTACGTTGAGAAATATCACACCTGGCTCTCCGCCTCCATGAACGCGAACACCGAAAACCTGGTATTATCTATGGCAGAAGCTATCTTGGATCCTAATTCAGGTGTCACTAGCTATCGGGTGCTCGAATATGCGATCGACATGAAGAAAGTGCCAGCAAACGACATGTGTGACCTATTCCATACTGTATGTGATATAATGAAAGATGAACTGATGAGGTTCACCATCGCGATAAGGAAGTTGGTGCAGAAACATGAATAGGTGAGGGCTACCCTAAAAAGTGAACAGACTAGCTGTCGTGCCTGAGAAAATCAGGTATGTTTCCTCCAAGACCAAATCAAGGGAAAGGATACGGGGGAAAAAAACCCATAGGCGGCTTTGATTGAATAGCTGCAGAAGGAAGTCGCATCATCCAAGAGTCAGGCCCGCATACCAGCCTCCCACCATGTCCAGACGGTTGAATTGGTGCAAGTAGAGCAAGAGAAAGAAGAATTGTCCAGCAAGCTATCAAAGGAAAGAGAGGAGAAAGAAAAGATGGCTGAAACAATCACCATACTACAGACTAAGGCGACAGAGCTGCAAGCTAGATGGGACTCACACAGCTGCCAGCCGACCATGGCTTCAAGTGAAACCAGCTCGCCGTCCGAGAAATTGGCCGTAGCTAGAGATGAAAATGAGGTATTGGAAAAGCAGGTGTTCACAGCAAGGCAAAATATCACAAGCTTAGAAAACTCTCTGGCTGAGAACACCAGAAGAATAGAAGAGTTGCAGAGATAAATAGAGCAGGAAAAGAAGATGACGACCGATCAACAAAAAACTATCGCTGACATCAAAATCCGTGCAAAGGGAAATCTCACCCTCCTTGAGGCTAGGAGTATAATTTGGTCTGACATAATCTCAGCTGTGACTGAACAATGGGGCTTCTTAAGGACGATGGGAGAGAATAAATCTGCTATACCCTATCTCAGTAGGAAACTGCAGGAGGCAGACCTCGATTTGTCCAACAGGGCCCAACATGCCAAAGAGTATATTTCATTCCTGAATGAGCTAGGATCAGATGACATGGAGAACGGTATTCCAAGCCGATTCACGGAGGCTATTGAATGTCGAAAAATCATCAACAAAGAGATGGCCCGAGTCACAGCTTCGAGAGCTCTCCAACAGGTGGTCGCCAACGTGGAACGATTCGACGCAGTATGGGGTGAGATCATGACAGCTGGACTTCCTTCCTGTTGGGACCCGACCACTCCTTCCGTGCTCTTGCCTTTGACACAATATACAGTGCGCCTGCAAGAAGAAAGAGATCGAACCGAACTCCAGACAGGTAAAGCTACTCAACTCAAGGCCGACATGATTGTTTCATTCCTTCGAAAAGAGTTCACCCTCCTCCATTTGATAAAACACAAGCTTCCTACTAGGGCGGGTTTCCACATCCTCACAGAGGCCTTTGTCGAGGTAGAGGGGTTCTCAGCAATGCTCGAACCAGCTGCAGACAGTCAGCAGAGGTGCACTCAATTTACGAGCCAGTATGCCAGTTCATCTGCGAACGTGCCGCCACCAGAATCAGCAACTGCCTCAACTCTTCCGCACCTGTGATATCTTGTCAACTCGTGATTTGGCCTCAACAGCCTATTTACTTTTTACTAGATTAGTTTCTTTTGAGTTTCGAGTGGGTTGTTTACCCCACTCCAGCATTTTACTTTTCATCAAACTGCTGTTTAATTTTCTGTTTTTAAAAACGGCCAAGCGCCTGACTATCCATGATGAGAGGCCTGATTCCTCATCATGAATTTTGCTATTTTGAGAATGACCTTTAACAAATTTTGGTTATGGGAAGAAGATATTTTTCCAAAAAATATCTTCTCGCTGAGATAGGAAGAAGCCTATATAAGCAAGATACAAGGATAAAAAAGGGTTCCAGATTTCCTGAAGAAACTCGCAGTGTAAAAGTTTTTGTATGCTTGTCATGGAATTATCAATGAAAATACACAGAGCCCGTGGGGTTTCAGCGAAGAGAAGTTCTAGTTATATATGAGGATTCCAGTCTTAATAATATATAGTTCGTGACTCTTTCTTAGTGATATTGTATCATTGTTCTCTCCACTGTTTCCAATTTCCTTTTATCGTGTCTTGGAATGCGAGTGACTTGCCAGCTCGGGTATGAATTTATCGCTGTCTGATACTCATGCTTTACTGATCTATGTTGCTTTAAATATGGCTCATACACGATATGTCATTCCGCTTAACACATCATTCATATTTCCTCTGTATTAAACATCGTGGAATGTTACTCTTACTGAACTGATTGATATGTATGGATTCTTAGTTGCTAAGCCCATATTATATTGAAATATGTTTTCCGAGCACCATTTCATTGGTAGTTAGTACTCCCCTTTCACTTTCTGCACACCAAATATTTTTCTGTTTAAAATACCTATATGTCCTTGAGAAACTGGCCCTCTCTGATGAAAGTTGTCTCTAAGTTGTCTGAAGTATATATGTATTGAATATTCCCTTCTTGTCTTTACAGTGTCTTTATAGCTTGCTAAATCTGAAGGTAGTTTGGTCCCATCCATATGATGATGCTTTGCACAAGTTGAAAAGGTAGAGAGTCCTAAGCTGATAATGAGCCTGAAATATACTTTATACTCCCTACTGTTTAAGATGTCCTAGGCACTGGTCTTTGGCAACTCAAGGCTGTCTCTAGGAACTACAACAGGATCCACAGGAAATTCCCCTTATGAACTGGTGTATGGCAGGGCCACAGTCTTCCCTATTCAACCTGCATTACCTGTGGCCCAAGTTTTACAAGAAAGTGAGGAGGAGCCAAATGACCTTATCCGAGGAATGAACCAGTTGGTGGAGTTGAATGAAACCCGGGAGCAGGTAAGCCTCAGACTAGCAGAATATAAGAAAAAATGAAAGGGTTATTTGACCAAAGAGCTAAAGATAGGGAAATCTAGGTAGGGTATTTGGTGCTGCGATGGGATGTCAGGAGAGCGGACAAAGGGAAACATGGAAAGTTCGAATCCCTCAAGTTTGGTCCTTTTAGGGTGGAAGAAGTCAAAGGCAACAATACTTTTTCCCTGGAGAACTTAGAAGGTGATATACTTGAGGCTCCCATGAATGGGCAGTTCCTCAAGTTCTATTTTCATCACTGACGAGGGCTAATCCAGCTCATTGTATATATAATTCCACTGTCTATACTCCATTTTGTTTACATTCCTCTCATTTAATCTTTCATTTCATCTTCTATTTTTGTGTCCACTTGACTGTTGGTATAAAACTTTGTCTAATCAGCATGTATTTGTGACTCCATGAGTCCAATAAAGCACATGCATTCAAGGTCTGCAGGTCCTCAACGCACTTATAACAACACGTTGTCCCCAGATGGAGCCAATGTTGGCCTGTGACCGTACATAACATGGAGAATTGGTCCCTATAAGGAAATCACAAGACAAAGGCGGCAAAGAAGTAGTTACCATTAGCGAAGACAAAGGCAACAGAAAAACAGCAAGGGCAGAGTCCTGAACGAGATTGGGTCGATTTGTGCATGCGTTTATGTCGAGCCGTGAATGTTAAAGCGGGTCAAATCGGGAACGTAGGGCAAGTATTCCATGAACAAATAAGAAATGACGGAGCGCAACCAAAGACAAGGTCGACAAACCACAACAAGGGAGCAGTGAGGACCGTTGGATCTAAGTAACAATCAACGGTGGAGATTCAAATCGCAATCGCAGATCGCAAATGTTTCAGGATGGGTGCAAGGATGAATGTTAAAATGAGAAAAATGCGATTTGCGATGAGGTGGGATCCGTTCACCCGTGGCGCGCATATAAGCCTTGCATGTTTCCCGCACCTCGCAGCCTGCAAATTTTAGCCTTTGCCTCTTAAGAATTAGCCGAAACTTGTTTTTCCGCTGATGCGATTTGGTGGGACCCATCCAACCTTACCACACTACCAAATCGCATGCAAACCTTTGTTTCCGCCTTTCCCTTACTTTTTCACCTTTTTGCACTTCCCAACGTCTAAATGCCCACATATCGCACTTCGCGAACCCTACCGTTTACCCTCCACAGCTAACTTATAAAACTTCTGATCTGCGATCTGGGGGCAATCCCAATTTCACCGCCACGTCACCTTCCCTGCCATCGCACTTCACAAATCACACTTCTTATCATTTACCTTCGTTGTTCACACTTAAATCTTGTGATTTGTGGTATGCGGGCAATCCAACCTCCGTCCTTCCATGTCACTCCCCTGCACTTCGCACTTTGCAACAAATAAAATTTAACCCCCATTGTGTGCATTATAAAACTTGCGATCTGCGACTTGTGGGCGCGGTCCCACCTCTATGCCATGTCACTTACCCTCCCCCCTCACTTCACAAGTTTTAGATTTTAAACCCCCGCTGCTGATAACTAAAACTTAAAGTTTGTGATTTTCGATGTAGTCCGGTCCCACCTTCCTTCCACGTCACTTACCTTCTCTTCGTACTTTGCGCATTGCACATTTTAAAGTTTTCCTTTACTGCTTCATGATAAATAGTTGTGATTGCAATGCGGTTTAGCCCCACCATAATACTCCGCTCACTGTGAATACGTCATTCCTTCACTACCGTTCCCATTCCATTACTCCCGCCATTCCCATTCGTTGGCACACACCCCATTACCGCTAAGCCTTCCGCATCTCTTTGTCACTTCCACTCCACCCAATGCATCCAACGGTCCTTAACACATGTCATACCCTCCCCTCGGCCTTCGAGCTTTAACTATGGGGGGGGGGGGTCAAAAATAGGCGGTTTCCATTACCACCCACTCCTCCACGTGCTTTCCTCTCATCATTTCGCACCCCCCCTCTCCGATACCACTTACCACATGAGACCCCCTCTGAAATTTGGTTTCTGGTTCGCAATTCAAATACAGCACAGGCTTCTACGTGGAACATGCAGTGGTGGTTTATTCAATTTTCTCAGGAGTTCTCCGCTAAAGAACCAGGTGTGTTCAGTACAACTAGCCTCTTCATAATGGATTAAGTGGAAATCACTAGACTAAGGGAGTGGAGGTCTGCAGGCAATAGATGGAATTTTAAAATCATAGTCAGCCTGTACACCTACGACCGCTCCTCGCTATACCGTCTTGAAGGCTCCTATTATTAGCCTCAATGGGCGACCGTGTCCTTTCTGTTTTTGGTTTAATTTTGATGATTTTGTTGGTGAAATCTCAATTTCACCCTATTCATGTTTTAATTCCCTCAATACAGAAGTAATTTCTCAATGTACGCTCTGCAAGTTAGGTAGCATCTTTTGATTTCATAGACATGGGTCGATCATAAATGATCAAGTACCGTAGACCCTCCAGGGAAACTCTATATATAGTTTGTTCTAAGATGAAAGTAGGGTTTTGGAATTTTGGAAGAATTTTGTTGTAGTTTGTATGATTGTGCTCCTTGTGCTCTGAGATACATATTTGGGAGAGTTGCTTGAACTTAATATGATACAGCGTTGTTATTTGGATTCCAGATGGAGTAATGAGTAGTCTGTATCTATTTTCCTCTGTTATTAGTAATTTCCTTTTTATGTACAATCATCTATCATGCTATGCTACTTTGAAGGTCCGTGTAATGTAGCTGCTGGTAGTCTACAATTTTATTCATGAATTCATGTTTGCATAACACTTAGGTGTTAACGCTCATGTATTAAGCTTGCTACACTCCCTTAATTCGCTCTCCACAAACCTCTGTTGTTGTCCATATCTCATTCATATATGTTTCCTCTGAGTTCACGGGGGATAGATTCTTAATCTTGTTAAGCCTGTCTTTGGTGGGTTCCTTCTCAGTTCTTTCTCAACACCCCTTGCATATTTTTAAAGCTTTTTCTCATTATTTTATACCTGGCCCATATAAAATCCATTGGTATCACAGTCTCCTGAGCCCTCTCACTATTTTGGGAATTCACATGAATCAACTCCAAGGTCCTCTCCATCCTAGAACCATTAAAACCATTATTCTCTTGACTCATATTCTGTCAGAGGCATTTATACAATTATCTACACTTAACCTCTGATTTTAAGATGTCCTAGGCACTAGTATTTTGCAACTCAAGGCTGTCTTTAGGAGCTACAATAGGGGGAGTAGTTTCAATTGAAGAGATCCATGGACTCATCAAGGATGTTAATTATCACGTATGTTGTGGATAATGTTCGAAAACTTGTATCATGGGAAAACATTGTTGACATTAACAAGGATAATTTTCTTAAGACACAGACATAGACCTAATTAGAACTTTGAGAAAAGGATGGATCTATAGAAGAAGGAGTTGGAGAAGAAGAGGAAGAGGATGGAGAGGGAGAATATGTGCCAAAATTCCTTCTGAGATAGCTTTGGATGTTAAGGGGGCCATCAAGGCCATGAATGAGGCACAATTAGGTCCCTAAGTTGCTTAGAGGATGAACAACACTTTCAGCAGGGGGGTATGATGGGCCTCCAAATTAGACACAAAATAATGCCCATCTGACCATACTTCAGCACATTAAACCTCTATTGTTTGCATTATATGACATTTTTAGTTTTAATATGTTCATTAGGAAGGTTTAGAGATAATTGCATATTTTTTCCTAATATTATTTATTTTTGTAGAATATTGTGAGAATATTGGGTAGATTATGAAGATTTGGAGGATGAGATAATCTAGCGACTTTCTCCCTGCTACAAGAGGATCAAGATTGGATAATAAATGAACAATATATTAGTAAATGTGTTCCCTGTCATTTAATGAAAATTCCTAGTGTTGGGAACCATATCCACTATTTGAGGGATTTTGGAGGGGAAAGCTTCCTCCTTTCAAGGAAAATGCTTCCCCATCAATTTGTATAAGTATCAATTCGAATTTTCCACTAGGGACATGCATTTCTCAGTCTTCTTGTGGAGAAAACTTGTTATTTAGCAGCGCCACTTTCATTTCTAGCAGGGATGTACTTGGATGGATTCAACTAATGAAGTTTGGTGTAATTTTTAGCTTCTAAATCTTGGTTTCCTTCATAGGACTCTGAGTATCCTTGGGCTTGGCCATCCAAAGATCCTTAGAGCCCTCTTGTATATTTTATTTATTTCCTTTGAATGTCTTTTTCACTTGCATCTCTTATTTTTGCATTTACTATTCATACTTATTTTGCTACATGTTACATTGGTTAAAGAATTGAAGTGTTGTTTTACAGGTTATTTACAGAGTCACAAGTGTGATTCATCCTTAGAACAACTTTGAAAAGTCATATTAATCATTGAGCTACTTGGATTGGTTTACTAGTTCACAAATATATAATCTATGGAAGTCCCTTGTAGCAAAATAGTAGTAATTTTCTGCTATTTTTTTAGAACGTGTTAATTAAATTAATTTGAGTTTATTCCAATTTTATTAGGTCATAAAAATATTCAAGTTAATAAGAAAATCTACCCCATATCATTTGCACTTGATTTGGTTAGGAATTTGGTAGGTTAACTAGCTCACTAGTTCTTGAATTTTTAGTTTTTAGAGTAGTAATTTTCTCCTAGTTTTTAGCACATGTTAACAAGGGTATTTTGGAGTGATTCCACTTGGAACAGAGTTCTAAGACATCCTACTTAATAAAAAAAAAAATTCCATCTCATTTTCATTTGATTTACTTGATAATTCTACAAGTTATCTCGCTCCTGTAGAAAAACATGGCCTCATGTAGCACGTGTAAACTTAACCAGATTTGCTCCAAGAGCTTGGTTTTTGTCTCTTAAGATTGACTCATGACCCCTATGCTCTGATTTTGTGATTTAGTAAGACCAAAATACCTCTTAAGTCTTTCCTCTTCTCCATTGAAATTCACCTCTGCAGTTTGGATTAGTGGATAGTTTCATGACTTGAAGAGCATAATGATGATTTTCATGATTACTTTATGAAGCACCTTTTGAACTCTATTGAAAAATTATATCTTGAATGTAGTGATCGAATAATGATTTCATTTTTTTTCATACATATTAAGCTATGGTTTCCATTTCCAACATTGTTATTTCTATTGCATAGACTATGCTTCCTTTTGATGTACCATAGGTTAATATTTGCATTTCTACATATAGGATTAACATTTACATTCATGCAAAGTAGAATAGCCTTTCCTTTCTGCAAAAGTAGCTAGGATTTCCTATTTTCAAAAGTAATTAGGTTACCTTTCAGTAAATAGAGTAACATTTCCATTTATGCAATCAGTTTATGCTTGGATTTCATGGCATTCACCTCATTGCATCAGGTCAATGAAAGAAATACACATTGCATGTTTCACATATAGTGTTAACACCTCTTAAGTTTGTATGAACCCCAGGTTTATAATTTAATTCGACAACTATAGGAGTTGCGACATTCTTGTTGCAATATTGGGGCTCATCAATAATCACTGAGCCAATTGAATCATTGTAACATCATCCCACTCAACACTAAAGAAAACCAATCATTTAATTGAATCTCAACCAACTATTGTAACCAAATCAAATCAATTTAGAACCAATTCATAACAAATATAACCCATCCAGATTAAGGCATCATTTATAGACAACAACAAATATAACAAAACTCATCAACAATCATCATGAAGTAGCACTTCAAACCCTGAACATATCTGACTTAGAATATATACATGATTGTTATTAAGAAAACTTGCATATATACACTTTCATTATGTGAAACACCTGTGTATAGGGATCAACATACTGAAAAACATATCTCATAATATATATGTGACTCAACAGAAACATATCTGTGTATGTACGCGACTATTTAGAAGCAAACCAGTGTATAGATATTGAATTACTGAAGCATACCCCCGTTTCAAACACAATTCACATTCCAAAACCTTCACTATGAAGAATAAAGACTTCTGAAAAATCATTTAGATCACAACATTACTATAATCACAGATCTATCATTATTAGCTACTTAGACACTTGCACCAAGTAATTCGAACAAGCATATATATCAACATATCTTCAGATCTTTAAGATCTAAATCATCTCCTTGCTCCCTAGTGCACACCTGTTCCATATCATATCACACGCGAATAAGCCATTACTTGCACACATAACACCTTGATCTCGATATCCTTATATAGTTTTATCCTTATCCAATACCTTAGGTAAATCCCTTTGTAATGTCGTTAGTATTTGTGGACGATATAAAATAAACATTTTCGCCCCACTTACTATGGGAAAATACTATGGTAATGACCCTTGGTATCCAAATTTCCATGGTTTGGATTATGTATGCTACTTTTGATCACATTACATGCATATGTAAGCAACCCTTCTTCACAGGAACCACGTATATTTTCTCAAACTTCACTTTTATCATCCATCTGTAACTGAACTATCATTTCTCTATCCATATCCTTTGTAGTATCTGTACCAATATGCATTACTTCCACAATCATCATATTATCACAATGTTGACATCAAGTACATCTTTCATCAAGCAGGTTTCCATCAAGGACAACACATTAGCCATAATTCCAACAGAAAGTAGGTCCAAAAAAATTTTGGATATAGTTCATTCTGATGTATGTGGTCCAAAGCCAGTGAAATCTATTGCAGGGTATTTATACTATGTAAATTTTATTGACAAATTCTCTTGAAAGACATGGATTTACTTCATAAATACCAAGGATGAAGTCTTCAACAAGTTTCAAGAATTTAAGGCTGAAGTAGAAAACTTGACAGGAAATAAAATCAAGATTATGAGATCAGATAATGGAGGAGAATACACTTTCAAGGAACTTGTTGCCTTTTGTAAAGGAGCTGGGACTAAGAGGGATTTGATTGTTCCTTACAATCCACAACAAAATGGAGTTGCTGAAAGAAAGAACATGTCCATTGAAGAATTTGTTAAGGCAATTATGCAAGATCATGACTTGCCCATGTTCTTATGGAGTGAAGCATCCATGACACCAGTCTATGTTCAAATAGAAGTCCTCATCGAATCTTGGAAGACAAGACTCCTAAAGAAGAGTTCACTGGACATAAACCAAAGGTTGGAAATTTTAGAATATATGGTTGTCTAGTTTACATACATGTATGTTGGCTTCAGGGTTCCTGACCCAGGTTCGGAGTTTATGGATAAACCAACAAACCCTCCAACTACTAGCCCTTTCAGTAGTGATCTGCTTGCACAGACCAAAATCTCACCCGAAGCAGTATGGGGGGGTGCTGGAACTAGGTTTCCGCACCCTATGATCTGAAAGGAATGTATTAGTTTTTCTATGCTAAGTGTCTTTTTAGTTTATAAACATGTGCATACTTGTCTCATTAGTTTGATTAAGGATTGAGGATTTTAACCATGAATTGTAGATAATTTTAGTGAATTAGAAGCATGAAATAAGAATAAATAACACTCAACATTAGTGTAAAACAGAGAAATAAGTCACCACATAACATTTACACAACATGCATGATGAAGCAATTCATCCCTCCTAGGCTACATCTGCTGGTCCAGCTCCCAATGGCATGTCCATCTTTCATTATGTTCAAAATTTTGCAAATAAATGTAGTTAAAGGCCTCTAATGGTTGTTTTATCTGTACTAATGGCTCCAAAATGTTCCAATTAGTCAAAAATGACTCTTCATTCACTCTGAATGGGCGAAAATTGAGTCTCCTACTCATTTTCCCAGTTACACCTAGAAAAACTCCACTAAAAGTGGAGAACTCCACTTAACTGGAGTTAATGTAGCTCCTCCGCCAGAAATGGCATGCATTGCCAAACCTATGCCTAAAATACCGCAGCATTAACTGTGCGGTTGTGGTGGCCACATGCCAACCCCAATCCCGCGGTTACCGTGATGGATGGCGAAACTCATGGCTTAGACGGTGGGTTGAAGTGGATTGAACCGGGGTTAACAGAGACCATTGTATAAACCACGCGGAGTTAATGTTTAACGTTATTCCATATGAAAAGTTGCATATGGTTATACTGGCGGAGACTGTTACATAAAATCGTCGGTTGGAGTTTGCAGAGGTTACACTTTAATGTTTGCATGTGATCACCACCAATGGAACCGTTGGCAGGTTGGGACCGCCGACGGTTCCAACCCCCATAAGTGATTACATTACACTTTAAATGTATTTCATGAACTATAGGGTTAATAAATTCATGTAGAGCAGTTGGTGGAGACCTATACGTGCCCGTGGGAGGTCGCGAGGTAAAACCCTGAGGACCTCGCCAAACTTTTAATACACCATTAAGGGGACACATGGCAGCCTCAGGGCTAGCCACATGGCACCCTTTAATTGGTCCTCCAAAAAAATGTACAACCAAATCGACCAATAAAAGGTGCCACTTGTCATCCTATAATTGGTTCTGAGGAAGGAATATTCCTTTTGCTGACTGTGCATCCCAGTCAATCCTAGTCAAATTGTCGCAAAATTTACTTGTTTGGCTTTTCGATCATAATGCGATATCTCACTCATACGACATTGGTTTTTCGAACTGTTCGCAACAACGAAGTAAAGAAGACAAGATCTATGCAACCATTATGGTTTCAACCCAATCCTATAACTTTGAATTTTGAGCAAAATTTATGAACTCCTGATCACTCCTCTCCATAGGGAAGCTTTTGGACACCAAAATACTTAATTACATGTTCAGTAGATGAGGTTACAGCTCCCTCACCTTTCCAACCTCCATCCATTTTTCCTTGCTTGGCTTAGTGCCTTTGAGCCCAACTCGAAGGTAGTCAACACTTCCCCTCTTGGATGCTCTTGTCCTCCTGTCAAGAATTGTATCTTCCTTGAGCTCATCCAGAAATTCTGTCGAGAAATCTTCAATAGAAGGTAGCTGAACATCACTTCCTTGATCATCGATCAAAGGTGGCTCATACAAACGTAATTTTTCAACATTAACAATTGAATACATTTGCATATATGAAGGCAAGTCAAGTTGAAATGCATTTTTACCAACTTGCTTTATGATCTTGAATGGACCATAGCACATGGGTTTGATCTTTTTACCTTCCCCTTACATCCTTTCTTTTCTAATGTGCAACCATACCTCATCTCCCTCTTGAAACATGTGATCAACTCTATGTTTTCCATGCCTCTCTTTGTATTTTCTTTGACTTTTCTCAAGCTATTCTTGAACTTGTAGATGTATAATCTGAATTTTCTCAATGAACTTTCGAGCCTTGTCAATATCACTATGGCCATCAATTGCAACATCCTTTCCAAAGATGAAGTCTAATGGAGATTTTGGAAAATACCCAAAGCATACTTCAAAAGGTGATGTTTGTGTTGAAGAGTGCTTTTTTCTGGTTGTAAGCGCACTGAATGTAACGCAGTTGTTCATCCCACAACTTAGGATGTTTGCTGCAATATCCTCTCAATAGATGCACAATGGTTATGTTCACCACCTCTATTTGTCCATCTGTTTGTGGATGAAAAGCAGTACTCTTTTTCAACTTTGTGTCCATCATACTCCATAGATTTGACCAAAAATTCCCGATGAACCTGGAATCCCTGTCACTAACAATAGAAGTTGGCAATCCAAAATGAACCCAAACATGTTGAAAATAAAGTTCAACAGTTTGTTCAGCAGTAATGGTTTTCTTACATGACATAAGTATACACATTTTATTGAATCTATCCACAACTACATAAAGATAATCATGTTGTCTTCTTGACATAGGTAGACCTCCAACAAAGTCCATGGAGACACTCTCTCATGGCCTTGATGGTACTGGTAGTGGAATGTACAACTGAAGCTTCCTATTACTAGGCTTACTTGTTGCACACATAGAACAACCTCTTATAAAACGCGACACACTATCTATAATGTGAGGCTAATAGCAATACCTCTATAGTTGCGCCATTGTTTTGCTTACCCCAAAGTGTCCAGCAATAAGAGATGAATGAGCTTCTCTCATGAAACTTAGCCTCTCTCTTTGTGGTATACACAACTTGCCCAAATGAAACATCAAATTTTCATGCATATGATAATCTTTTCCTTCAACTTGATTCCCTTCACTCAAACTAGCATACACATCTTGAAAATCAATGTCATGTGCATATTGTTATATGTAACTCTCATGTACAATACAATAATTTTTGGGTAAAGTAGATACACTAATGATTGGTCTTGAAAGCATATTAGAAACTTTATTGAAAATATATTTTTTGTACCTTATAACCAAGTGAAACTATTGAAGAAATCCCATCCACCTGAAATGTCTTGATTGTTGCAATTTTTTTTGCGACTGCAAGTACTGTAATGGTTGGTGATTGTTATGCACAATAGTCTCTTTACCCATCAAGTAGTATTTCTACTTCTTGACACTTTGTACCAACGCATATAGTTCTTTGTCATATGTAGGATAATTTTTCACAACACCATTAAATGTTTCAGAATGAAAATCAATAGGCTTACCATGCTACAAAAGAACTGTGCCCATGGCATAATCACTAGCATCAGTTTGAATCTCGAATGGCTGTCTCAAATTTGGTAATGCAAGGATTGGAGCTGAACATGTCTTTCCTTTTAAATCTTTGAAAGATTTTTGTTGTTTGCCTCCACATTGGAAGCTTTTCTTCACACTTGTCACTGCATGCATAGGAGATGCGATGGAAGAAAATTTAGCAATAAACTTTCTCCAATACTGAGCTGCAGCTAAGAAACTTCTTACCTCAGTTATTGTTTTGGGTGTGGTCCAATTCACAATGGATTCCACTTTATAAGGATCAATTCTCAATTTACCTCATCCTAAATGTGTCCCAAATAGACCAAAGAAGTCTTTCCAAACTCACACTTTGACATCTTAAGAAACAATTTCTCTTTCTTCAAAATATCAAGCACTCTATTCACATGCAAGACATGTTCTTCTTCTTTTTTGTTGAAAATCAATATGTCATATAAGTACACAATAACAAATTCATCAAGGAATGGACACAAAACATTATCCATAACACACATGAAATTTCTCAGTGCATTACAAAAACTAAATGGCATAACTAGCCACTCAAAGAGTCCTTGTTTGGTTTTGAATGTAGTTTTCCATATATCACTTTCTGCAATTCTTACTTGATGATATCCACTTCGTAAATCCAACTTAGAGAAAAACTTTGCTTCCTTCAGCTGATCAAGCAAATCATCTATCCTTGGGAGTGGGTAACGATTCTTTACCGTTATCTTGTTCAAATCTCAAAAATCCACACACATGCGCCATGTCCCATCTTTCTTTGGTATCAAGACTATGGGTGAACTGCATGGCTAAGTACTTGGCCTTATGATTCCTTTGTCCAACATCTCTTTGATTTGCCTCTTTATTTCAGCATTCTCCATTATCGACATGTGATACATATCGATGTTTGGAAGATGAAAATCTTGCTGCAACTGAATTTCATGTTGAATCTCTATTTTTGGAGGCAATCCTGTTGGCTCTTGAAACATCTCATGATGTGCATTAACTACATCATATAAATCTGATTTAAACTTAGGATCACATCCCTCAAATGACTCATGATTAACATCGGCTTTAGGCTTAATCATAAGAAGAACAAAATTCTTACTTGAATTTACCAGCCTCTTTACCTGTCCAACATTTACCATAGCAATGTTTGTCTTCTTGCGATGTGCTCTAACAATGTACTCCTTGCCATCTTTGAATAAATGATATTTTTTCTCATGGCGATGGAATATCACTTTCCTCTCATAAAAGTAAGGACTCCCCAACACAATACCTGTTATGTCAAGTGGAACCACATCTAATTCAACTGTGTCAACAAAATTTGCAGTGATTGCAAACCACAATATACATTTCTTTGAAACCTATAAATTTGCATCCTTACAAATCCAACCCAATGGATATAGTTTTGGATGTGGTATGGTCTCAAGGTTAAGTTTCTTGACCAAGTCTTCAGAGATTAATTTTTATTGTGACCCGCTATCAAACAATGTGTCAATCTTGGTATGTTTGGACATGACTCTCACATGAAACAGTTCTATTCTTTCTTCTTCATTTGGAGCATGTATGTGACATTTTGATGTACTAGTACTGGGTTTAGTTTCAATTTATTTTCCCTTCATGTTCTTCAATCCCATGGATGTAATCTTAGATTCATCACCTGAATCATTTCCTAAATCATGTTGAGTTGTAGCTGCAGTTTTCTGTTTCCCTTTGTTATTGGGTTTCTTTGGCCTCATTTCAGGATGTAAATTCCAACAATGAGTTTCATCATGGCCTTCTTTTGAACAATTTTTAAAAACCAATTTTTCTCCCTCTTTCTTAACAGATGCACTCTTTTTTCTTTTACCTTTTGAGGTATTCTCTTTGGCTTTACCCTTAAAAGGTTTCTTTCTACCCTCTTCAGAAATGTTCTTCCCTCTAGCTTCTAGATGTGTGGCTTGAACACATACTCCATCTAGACTTGTGGGGTTAATAATGAGAATAGTATGTTTTAGGTAGCTATGTAAGCCTCCTATGTACTTGAGCAAAGTATCTTGGCTCTGCAAATCTACCCCTAATAAGACAGCTCTTCTCCTCAATTCTTGGGTGTATTCTTGCACATTTTGTCCCTTCAATTGCCTAAATTTTTGCCAATTCATTATGGCTTTCTGCATATGAGCTAATGGAAAAAACTATTGTTTTATAGCAGTATGAAATCTAACCATGATAGAATAATCTTACCATGTTTCTTGATCTCCTCCTTTGTCTTGGCTTCCCACCAACCAAGTGCTACACATTCTTATCTCAATGAAGCTAATTAGACTTTGGTATCATCATCTTGAAGGTTTTGGATTCTCAAATAGAACTACAATTGCCTAATCCAATTATCAAGCTTTTTTGCATTGACTTCACCATTAAACATTGGCAATTCAATCTTAACATCAAGTTTTAAAAAAAGACTTTTACCAGTGTTCTTTGACTTGTGTGGCTGATGTACTGAAGTAGAAGTAGAGGATGATGATGATGAGGGTGAGGATGATAGCTCTCCATTGCCTCCATTTCCTCCATTTCTCTTCTTTGACTTATATTCACCATTGTGACCTCCTGAAGATCCCTGTCCTTCCTTGTGAATTTTGGATCCTTCTCCTTCCAGTCTCTCATTCCTTTCTTGATAAAGGATTCTAACCATCTCAGTCATGTCAAGGAATGATTTCCTGAACACTCTTTCTTCCTATTTGGGATCAACTTCTTCATGGATTTCTCCTTCCTCATGAGGCATACTTAAAGTAGCTTATGCTTCCTTAGGAGGTGAACTAGGTGGTGGAGATTGTGGTAATCTTGCTCTCCTTTGCTTTGGCTCTTCTTGAGACCTTTCTGCTCCCACCAATTTGCCTTCTCCTCTTTTGATATTGAGCCTAGTAAGCATCTAAAAACTTGCAAACAGTTAAACAATTCTTTGCACTAAAAAACACTAGAGAATAAACTCTAGCTCTGATACCAATCTGATCTGAAAGGAGTGTATTAGTTTTGTTGTGCTAAGTGTATTTTCAGTTTATAAACATGTGCATACTTGTCTCATTAATTTTTTTAAGGTTTGAGGATTTTAACCATGAATTGTAGATGATTTTAGTGAATTAGAAGCATGAAATAAGCACAAATAACACTAAAGAAACAATGATACATGGCACACCGTAAAAGTTTGCTCGACTGAAGAAGTCCATAATTAGGTCATTGTGAGAGATTGGGAATAACCCTCTCTTGAAGAATCCAAATTGGGTCAGACCTATGGCATTGGAAATAAAACTCAGAGGACTACTACAGAATCGAAAATCACATATTGGGGATCTGAAATAACAGAGATAAACCAGATTCAATATCGAGCTCCTAGAAGGAAAGAAAAAGCTAGATCATGTGTTGTCAAGGGCTACAAAGGACCAGACTTCCTAGGGCAGCAAAGCAAAGCAAGGTGCAAAAAAGGGTAGCATGACAAGAGCAGAAATCAAGGTTTAGAACAGAAACAATCAAGGTGCAGAACAGAAGCAAGAATATCATCACATCAAGGCTTCCAGTGGGAGGCACTGCATACAATCACTGTAAAGGTATCATTGTACTAAGTCATTGTAAATACATCATTGTAAAAATTGTACAAGTGTCTATCTGCCAAGAGTTGAAGAGGTAGTGTCGGAAGGTCTAGGATCATCATTAGGTGGTTGTGTCATAGTTGGGGTTGTGGTCTAGTGTGTCTTCTTCTTCTACATCATTCTATATCATTGTAAAGTGGACAATTTTCCCTGGTACGAGAGTCCATTCTTCTTTTATTCTTCTATAGGGTGGTAGGGTGTTGCTAGGCTGGTGCATGAAGTCACCAATAGGTTCAAGCCTATGAAAACTTCACGGTGGTAGGGTGGTGCTAGGGTGATTTGTAGCTCATTGGGTGTTGGGGCATTCATTCAGTTGACTACTGAAGAATCTCGGGCATTGGAGCGTCCATCCAGTGGGAGCTGGAGAAGAATGTTTTTCTAGATTCTAGGAAGTTGGAGCTTTATTTTCAATTGGAGTTGAATATTAAAGAATTATTAGAAAAGAATTCAGGTAGTTTTTGTCCCGGAGAGGGTTTCCACCTTAAAAATTGTGTGCATTTGTGTCATTTTGTTTACTGCTATCATTGTACAAACACTGATAATAATTGAAGATTAACTAATGCTATAATTGAAAGGAATATTGATTCCCCCACCCCCCCCCCTCTCACTATTTCCAACAATTGGTATCAGAGCTTGGTTCCTTCAATAGCAGTTTAACAACTGGAAGGAGGTCATGGAGCATACCAAGAATGGTGTACCTCTGTTCAATGAAAATAATCATGCACTTTGGAAAGGAAGAATGGAGGTCTATCTCTTGGCACAAGGTTACAAATTATGGGACACTGTTCAAAATGGATTTACATTAACCGCAGATGAAAAAGGTAAGAAGAATTTGGTAAATGACGCAAAAGAAAAGAATATTATTATCAGTGGACTTATTGAATCTACTTATCATAAGGTGTTGGGTTGTAAAACCACCAAAAATGTATGGGACAAGCTTGAGAATATATATGCAGGTGACTCAAATGTCAAAGAAGCAAAGCTTCAAATCTATAGAGAAAAATTTGAGCAACTCAGAATGAAAGATGGTAACATTGATGCATACTTCCAATATGTTGATGAAATAACCAATACTCTTGAAGGATTGGGAGAGCCAGTTGACGAGAAGACTATTATACGAAAGATTCTTAGAACGTTACCAGGGAGATTCAACCCAAAGGTATCAGTCTTAGAATATAGTGCAAATCTGGACAAACTCAGCAAAGAGGAATTACATGGAGTTCTCATAGCATATGAAATGAGACTTGATGAAGAAGAGGGTACTTCGAATCTAAAAATTGCGTTCGTTGCATCTAAGAAAACCAATAAGGAGAAACAACCTTCAAAGGCACAGACCTGCACCTGCAAGTGTGAAGAAAAGGAAGATGATGGAGAAGGTATTTCAGATGAGAATATGCTTACTTTACAAGAAAACTAAAAATTGGTAAGGGAAAATTCAAGGATAAACTTCCATTGATATGTTTTGGCTGTGGTGAGATTGGGCATTTCGCAGCAAAATGTCCGAACAAAAGTGATGGAAACTAAAAAGAAAAGAAAGGCTTTAATAAATTCAACAAGAAAAGAAAAAATAAAGTATTTAAAAGGAACTTTCTCTCTAAAGAAGATAGCTCATCATCTGATGAAGACAATGACAGCGACGAAGAAGCCAATGAGAGAGTATTATTTATGGCCAAGCACATTAAACAAGAGGTATCAAACAATGAAGGAGAAGGGATGACCATAGAAGAATTCTCTAAGGAGGCAATCAAACTTATAAAATAGCTCAAGGCTGAGAAGATTCATTCCAATACTCTTGAAGAACAAGTTCAAGGTCTCAAAATTGAAGTTGAAGAACAAAAATGTATTGAAGAGTCACTTCAAAAGAAGTTGGAAGAAAGCAACCAAGAAAGGGAAGCATTAGAAGCCAAAGTAGTCTGAGCTGACATACTTCTTAGGGCTTCAAATATCTCAACAAGAGAAAGGAATATTTATATGTCAAGCCAAGTACATCAAGGAAATGCTCAAGAAATTCAAAATGGAAGATTGCAAACCCATCCTTACTTCGATGGTAACAGGTTGCAAATTGAGCATAGACGACTCATCTAAGGATGTGGATCAAAGGTTGTACAGATCTATGATTGGTAGTCTTCTATATGTAACAGCATCCCGACCATATGTTATGCAAGAAGTTGGTCAAGTGGCAAGATTCCAAGCAGCACCAAAAGAATCACATATTATTGCCATCAAAATCATTCTTCGATATCTAAAGGGAACAACAGAATATGGCTTGTGGTATCCCAAGGGCAACAATATCATTATTCAAGCCTTTACAGATGCAGATTTGGCAAGAAGCGTTGATGATCGTAAGAGTAATCGTGAAGCATTGGAATATCTTCACCCGAAGCTTAGGATTCTCCCAAGTTCTCATTAGATTTTCCTTATTCAGAATATAAAGGGGGAGTGGAAGTGTGTACAGGTCCGCAAGATGGTTGTGTGTCAGGGGGAGTTACATTTTGCCATTGATGTCAAAGGGGGAGAGAATGGTGTAGGAAGAGTTGTCATGATCGCAGGGGGAGTACTTCTTTTTCCATCAATGCCAAAGGGGGAGATTTTGATCAGTGGTTGTCATTGATGTCAACCCAAGCAGCACCAAGGGCTACCCCGATCTTGCATGGTGATTTTGACCTACAAAATTACTATATTCTGGGTCAAGAATATTTTTGATGGCTTCTACTTGTCGAGATATTTCTGTTGATATATGGCACGCCATGTAATTCTTCACGGTTTGAGAGATATTCATGTTTGAAGTTTGTAACCCCAGTTAGTGGGCTAAAACCCCATGGGGTTGTGGCATGGGTCATTGAAAATTCAATAATTAATAATTTTTAAGCTTCTAAAATCCCTCCCACGTTCACTTGTTGAAGCCCCTCTCAACCTAAGCATTTATATAAATTGTGATCCTCATATCCTCATGAAGGGATTTTGTTACCTGAAACAGGTTATAGTGGAATTTTCGCTCTAACGTTTTTTCTACAAAGGTTCCGAAGCTGAAATTTTTATGAGGCAAAGCCGAAATCCTGAGGAAGCTCCTCTAAAAATTTCAATCAAGGTGCGCAATATTTTCGAAGATATGATCTATGCAAGTCAATGTTTTTGCAAGCTCCTGAACTTCATCTCAAAGAAGTGACCTTTGGAAAATCATCATCAATCTCTCTCTAAGTATCAGATTGGAATTCTATAAAAAGTGGCAGATAGTAGACAGACTTTAGTTTTTTTTGTATCAATTGTAGAGCCGAATGAAAAAACAGTGACACGTGGCATGTCATACGAGTTCACTCTACCGAACCAGTCCATAATTAGGTCATTATGAGAGATTGGGCATAACTCTCCCTTGAAGAATCCAAATTGAGTCATATCATGGAATTGGAAAGAAGACTTAGAGGACGACTACAGAACCGAAAATCACATATTGGGGATCTGAAATAACAAAGATAAACCAGATTCAATATCGAGCTCCTAGAAGGCAAGAAAAAGCTAGATCATGTGTTGTCAAGGGCTGCAAAAGAACAGAATTTCTAGAGTAGAAAAGAAAAGCAAGGTGCAGCATAGGGTAGCATGAAAAGAGCAACAATCAAGGTGCAGAATAGCAGCAATCAAGGTGCAGAACAGAAGCAAGAAGATCGTCACATGAAGACTTCAAGTGGGCAGCACTGCATACAGTCACTGTAAAGGTATCATTGTACTAAGTCATTGTAAATACATCATTGTAAAAATTGTACAAGTGTCTATCTACCAAGAGTTGAAGAGGCAGTGTCGGGAGGCCTAGGATCATCATTAGGTGGTTGTGTCATATTTTGGGTTATGGTCTAGTGTGTCTTCTTCTTCTACATCATTCTATATCATTGTAAAGTGGACCATTTTCCTTGGTACGAGAGTCCATTCTTCTTTTATTCTTCTATAGGGTGGTACGATGGTGCTAGGATGGTGCATGAAGTCACCAATAGGTTCAAGCCTGTGAAAAATTCAGGGTGGTAGGGTGGTGCTAGGGTGAGTTGTAGCTCATTGGGTGTTGGGGCATCCGTTTAGTTGACTACTGAATAATCTTGGACGTTGGAGTGTCCATCCAGTGCGAGCTGGAGAAGAATGTTTTTCTAGATTCTAGGAAGTTGGAGCTTTATTTTCAATTGGAGTTTAATATTAAAGAATTATTAGAAAAGAATTCAGGTGGTTTTTGTCTCGGAGAGGGTTTTCACCTTAAAAAATGTGTGCATTTGTGTTCCTTTTGTTTACTGCTATCATTGTACAAACACTGATAATAATTGAAGATTAACTAATGCTCTAATTGAAAGGAATACTGATTCACCCCCCTCTCAGTATTTCCAACAAATTTAGCTCCTCTGCCAGAAATGGCACGCATTGCCAAACCTCCGCCTAAAAGATCGCAGCATTAACTGTGCGGTTGGGGTGGCCACATGCCAACCCCAATCCCGCGGTTACCGTGACGGATGGTGGAACTCATGGCTTAAACTGTGGGTTGGAGTGGATTGAACTGGGGTTAACTGAGATCGTTGTATAAACCGCACAAAGTTAATGTTTAAAGTTATGCCATGTGACAAGTTGTGGACGGTTATACTGGCAGAGACTGTTACATAAAACTGTCGGTTGGAGTTTTCGGAGGTTACACTTTAATGTTTGCATGTGATCACCACCAATGGAACCGCTGGCGAGTTGGGACCTCCGACGGTTCCAACCCCCATAAGTGATTACATTACACTTTAAATATATGTCGTGAACTATAGGGTTAAGAACTTCGTGTAGAGCGGTGGGTGCAGACCTGTGCGTACCGGTGAGAGGTCGTGGGGTCGAACCCTGTGGACTTCACCAAAATTTTAATACACCATTAAGGGGACACGTAGCAGCCTTAGGGCTAGCCACGTGGCACCCTTTAATTGGTCCTCCAAACCAACATACAACCAATTCAACCAATCAAATGGTGCCACTTATCATCCTGTAATTGGTTTTGAGGAAAGGAATATTCCTCAGAATATTCCTTTTGGTGACTGTGCATCCCAGTCAACCTTGGTCAAACTATGGCAAAATTTACTTGTTTGGCTTTTCGATTAGAACGCGATATCTTCCTCATATGACATCGATTTTTCGAACCGTTTGTGATGTCAGAATCAGGAAGACGAGATCTATGCAACCATCTTGGTTTCAACCCAATCCTATAATTTTGAATCTTGAGCAAAATTTATGAACTCCTGATCACCCTGAGAGAGAATTTAATGAAGTGGTCCTCTGCAAAACCCTAAATGATCTTCCACAGATGTGCGCAGTCAGTTTATAGCAGAATCACAAATATTTGTGCAATAATTAATAGAATACACATAAATACTTGCATTACTTATCGCAGATAATAAATCAGAACCAGATCTCGATATAATCAATGTATTACTTAATAGATGTTAATATTCATCCATAAATATATCAATTAGCTCTGTGCATTCATCAATAAGAAAACAGATAGTGCGATCTCATCGAAGCATAAACATAAAACATACGCATAACACAAATAATTTGCCAAAATTGTTTCTTCTATTAATCCTTCAGATATGTCAATACATCAGCTTTCCTTCAAAACCATTACAAAACCCTTACAATCCCTTTTGTGCACACAGCTAGCAGATTCCACACACAGCCAGGACTAGGTCTTCACGCACACAGCCAGTAGGAGCCTTTTACCCAATCCAAAACCCTTACAGACACAAAATGCTATCAATATCTCTTAACTTTACTTAACTTAGACAAACATTATCTATTTATAATATGCCTAGCGCGCAGATAATATGGTCTCAAACCATGGTTTGAGGCCCACAGTTTACATTAAGCTTAACTATATCCAAAATTGGTGAAAAAATCCCTTTGACTACATCTGCACATCGCGGACATGCAAACATACAAAAAATATTATTGGAAATTGTGCCTCAGGGCACCCCGCTCTAATAGGCCCCCAAAAAAAACATGTGACTTGTTCCGAGTCACTGAGGCGCTACTGTTGTCTCCATGGTTTATCTTTGAGTGTCTTGATAGAAGTCTGGATAGGGAGCACTAACTCAAGGCTCTATGTTGCTGCACTCTGCGCCTGGTGAACCATTTTATCTATCGTAGACCATTCAATGGCCATCTCCACGCTATGTTGGGTCTACTGAATGATCTTGAGGGTGTTGTCCAGTGTCTAAGAGAGTTGCATGGCTTCCTTTGCCCATGGTTGCATTCACTCTGTGAGCACCTGCTCCTTGCGGCGCAAGTCTGCAATTTTTATCTGGAGTCTGCGACCTTCTTGCAAACGAGCGAGTCTCTGCGTGATCACCAGTGTGGGTGCTACTATGTGGATTTCTTCAAACTATTTCTCCTTCATGCTGAGTGTGTCGCACAACTGCTCCACGACTGGATCATTCTAGATGGAGGCCCAAATTTCCATGGCCTCATTCAAGGATTAGTCACACTGAATGACTATGACAACGATACTAGCTTGGGCTTGCTTAACCTCTACTGCTCTCTTTGCGTGGAGCTCAGGCAATGTCTTTGGCTACAACTTGCTCTGGAGGTCCACGATTTACTGCTCATATTCGGCTCGAATGGTGTGAGCTTCTACACGTGTAGCCTTGATCACAGCAGCTAGTCCATCCAACTTTTCTGTGGACGTAGTTGTGGTCACGACCGCTGGAAGATCTTGGCACACTTGGTTAATATTGGCTTCCAGCGCAGTGCGTTGGGCTTCTACTTCTCTATAGGTTGCTTCAGTGTGTCGTTGTTGTTCATGTGCTTGGGCAGCCTGCTTCTATGCATCCTTGGTCTGCATCTACGTGGTTTCTTCTCGGTACTACAGTTCATCAACAATGACTGAGTGTAGAATATGGTGTTTTCTTGCAGGAAACACAGCAAGGTTAACATGAACATCACATGTACCATTAAACTAAGTGTGTTGGCTCGCGTCCATTTGGATTGCTGGTAGGGGGATATGAAAAAATCACCCCTCCCCGGATGATGGCAAGGATACGTCCAAAGGTTGTGTGCTGGTAACAAGCGCACTGGC
This sequence comes from Pinus albicaulis, assembly GCA_034641835.2. Classification (NCBI taxonomy): domain Eukaryota; kingdom Viridiplantae; phylum Streptophyta; class Pinopsida; order Pinales; family Pinaceae; genus Pinus; species Pinus albicaulis. The sequence continues at coordinate 524,467,274 of CM076581.1, forward strand.
CCAGATTGCTTGAATCACGCTCGCCTAGATCTAGCTTGCTTTAATTTTCAATTATTGTAGGCCAACATATACAATATCCAAGGCTGATTTATATTGGACCTCCATGTCCATCCATCGATCTTCCTGCACCGAGGTGACTGTATTTGCAATCTCATTGAGATCGTCCTCTGTAAGTGTCAGGACCTCCCATCCTATTTTCTTAGAACCCTTCTACTTCTTTCATGACCCAATCGTGGTCTCCACACTGCGCTTTGTGCCTTTTGATGTTTCTACTTCAGTTTCCTTAAGCGTGGAGCCATTTTTTTCTAGCACTGTGGTGTCAATGGTTTCTCCTGTTGTTGTCGGGGTAGGCTCCTTCTCACCAGCTTTGTCAGTGATATTTGGTGGTACTATTTCAGTAGGCTTTTTGGTGGCCTTCTCTGTTGATTTACCTGTTGGGGTGCATGGCTATTTTGGTGGAGTCAACCAAGCCGGTGGTCAGTCTGCTGTAACTCTGATGAGATCGTCTTCAGTCACCAAGTAAGGCAACTCATAACATACACCCTCCACAATGCCCTTCGCACGGATGTGGATATTGTGAAACATATCCTTAAAGTTGGATACCATATTATATTATTCATACAACGTCGAGGACATTTGTGGCTTTGATTGTACTGCTTGGTATAGCATTGCATCATATAGGACCCAAAATATCTTGTTCTATTTCGCTCGCTCTGAGTCAGAGGAATTCCAGAGTGTTATGTAGCGCGCGGCTTCGCACCTTGGCTCTACAAGTTCAGGGAACTGGGTATCTTCAGGGGTTTTCCATCATATGAGTGTGATTAAAAACAAGAGCCAAGCATACTGAAAGTGATTGCCCTCCTCCTGGACTTCGCGCATTCTTTCAAGGAATTCCTTGCAGAGATACATGCACTAATTATATATGAATCCATTTTCACACCTTCCAACGAGCGCAATCATGTGTGCGGGCACTTCCTTTGGCCTACATTTGCGCATCATATTGCAAGCCAAGATGATCGTGCCAAAATGGACTACAGGGTCGTTAATTTCTTCGACCATGAATCCCCGGGATTTGCGCATAACATCATATTTTTTCTTGATTTTGTCCGCCAACACTTTCTCTTGCGCTTTCCCTCTGAAATCGGCCATAGGGTCGGCTCCCTTGTCTAGAAATCCTATGATTCTGTGAATGATTTATGCATCAATTGGGATGCGCTCTCCCAACCAAAGTGCATCATCATGAAATAACGCCAATAGCTCTTGACGCATATATCATTAATGGGGATGCACCCAAAATCATGGATCTGCAACAGATTGAGGAGGCCTGCCTTGTGCAGACCTAGCATTTCTCTCTTCGGTTCGAGGTGCACCAAACCTCCTGCATAAGGAACTAGATCAAGGTAAAGCTTCGGCACGAGATCTATAAACTTCTCCACGTCTGCGATATCTAGTCATTGAATCACAGCTGAGGGATTTTTGCGAGCATATCCCCCTCCATTGGGACATTCTCTGGGAGTAGGGGAACTTGGATACTTGCGCGCACCTTATCCAAGTCCTTTGGCACTTTGGTGGTAGTTTAGCGCAACACAATATAACTGGGCAGTCACGAGAAGGGGGATACCTCTACTACGTCATCATCCGCTTCTTCAATAGTTTCCGGGAGTTCAGGCATAGGTTTCTTCATCTTCTCCCCAGCAGAATGGCGTGGTCGGGGGGTCTTCTCTCTCGGGGACTTGTGCGTCCCAAATGTTTGGCCCTTCTTTGTTTTATATGGTGCATGGGTATCTACCACAGGCACCTCCTGCACAGCAAGGTCATCTCCGAGTCTGGTGGTTGTCATTCTGCTCTGAATTACGTATTCTAGACCCTCTCAGTGCAATGATTACTCAAACCTAAGATCCAATCCTTACATAAATGCAACAAAGATGATGAAAAATAAAGAGCTCAGAGCATAAAAATATCTTAGAACGTAGAGGGAACTACTGCGATCCCATGAGTCATATTTATACTTGTGGCGCATCTGCACCGACTCCATGGGCATTAATGAGGTTCCATTACTGACAAAACGGTCCCAAATCTGGAAAAATCCCCTTATTAAATGCATCTTGGATGCTCCTAAAAACGGTAATAATTCTGTCTTATCCAATTTTACTGTTCCAATGGCTATTTTTTGACACTTCTGCGCACCAGTCAATCCCCTGACGCAGATACTGCATGTGTGCCACACCTTACTGCGCATTTGCCATCTCAGTTGCACATGTCTAATACTCTAGCCATATAGTCATTTGGTAGGCACAAGGTCATCCTTTTACAGCTCCATGCTTCCTCCATTGACATATCCCGACAGGTATTCACCACTCAAAGTGGCCAGGCTCACTACTCCTCCATCAATGATTTCCTTAACAACATAGGGGCCTATCCAATGCATCTTGAACTTCCATGGGTGGTGCACAAACTTCTTGTCATATAGCAAGACCAAATCATCCTCCTTGAAAACATTCTGCCCAATATGCCTGTCATGCCAGGCTTTTTCGCGCACCTTTTTGACCTGCTGGTGATAATTAGCAATAAACCAGTTTTCTTCTAGAGCAACCAACTGCGACAACCATTTATCCAGAGCATATTCTTCAGCCATATTGGTAAATTCTTCAATGCACAAACTGGGAACAATGAACTCCATGGCCAACATAGCCTCTTACCCATATACCATCCTAAAAGGTGTCCTCCCAGTCAACTTTTTTCAAGAAGTCCTGTAGGCCCAGAGAACTGCAGGCACTTGCTCATCCCAATCATTTATGTTAGAATTGAATACCTTAGTGAGCGCAGTCTCCAAGATCTTATTGAAAGCTTCAATTGCGCCATTTTCCTGAGGATGATAAGGAGAGCTATTTTGATGACACATCTTGAATTCCTCAGTCAAGGCTTCGATAGTGTCATTTACAAAATGTGTACCTTGGTCGTTGATCAGGATCTTAGGACAACCAAACCAAGTTGCTATATTCTCAAAAATAAATTGCGCAGCAGTATCAACAGTACAATCTTTCACCGGTTTAGCTTCATCCCATCTGGTTACATAATCTATCGCAGTGATGATGTAGCATGCACCGCTCTTCCTTCCTAGAGGATTAATAGGTCCCACAAAATCAATAGCCCATTTCTCAAAAGCTTGCAGCGCCATCTGCGGATTCAAGTGCATCTCGTCCCTGCGCGAAGGTTTCCCCGTTCTCTAACAAACATCACAAGCGTGATAGTGTGCATAGGCATCACTATGTAGTGTGGGCCACCACAACCCAGCGCGCAAGATCTTCCGCGTAGTGGCCTTACCTGCATACTGACCACCAACAATTCCTCCATGCACTTCATTGAGAATTTCCTGCCTTTCATATTCCAAGACATACCTTCGCAGGACCTCATCCGCGCCTAATTTGTATAATTGTACAGCAATAATGGTGAAGTCTATTGTGCACGCCAAAAGTTCTTTCTTTTGCTCCACTGTGTATTCCTCAAGCACGCGACCATTAGTAAAAAACTGAATGATATTAGGGAAATGCTCATCAACCACTTTTATGGCAAACAACTGCGCATTGAGTAATCCATCGTCAATGTTTGTAGGCTCTTCTCTTGATTCAATGCGCGAAAGATGGTCTGGTCCAACATTTAATCATCCTGGTTTCAATATAATTTCAAAATCTTATTCCTGAAATAACAACAACCACTTGTAGATCTTTCCCCCCAACACAGGCTTGTTGACTAGGTACTTCAAATAAAAATGATCAGTGAACATTTTAAAGTGACCTCCCAACAGATAATGGCGGAATTTCTGCAGCGAATATACCATGGTGAGTCCTTCCCTTTTTGTGGTTGAGTAATTCTTCTCCCCGCTTGAGAGTTTTCGACTGGCATAAGCAATGGGATGATCAAGTTCTCCTTCCCCTGGTTGCACTAACACAGCTCCGAGCGCAATACAAGAGGCATCCACATGCACATGAAAAGCCTTGGACCAATTTGGGAAGACCAGGATGGGCTTAGTGACCATATTTTCCTTAAGCAGCTCAAAACATTTTTGGCAGTCTGCATCCCAGCAAAACGTTGCATCCTTATTTAATAGTTTTTCCATGAGCGCAGTTATCAACGGACATCCTTGAATAAACTTTCTATAGTACCCAGTATGCCCTAATATTGAGCGCAGTTTCTTGATATTCTCAAGTTCTAAGTTGACTATGACAATATTCTTGGTAGGATCCACCATCAATCGCTGCTGGCAGACAATGTGTCCCAGCAGTGTTCCAAAGGACACACAGAAAATACACTTCTTCAAATTCAATGAGATTTGATACTTCCCACAAGTATCCAACATTAAGTGCAGATTGGACACATGCTTCTTTAACAACCAAAATTCAATCCAATCATCAAAATATACCTCTGAAAACTTGTGTATGTGTTCTTTAAAAGCAGCAACTACTACGCGCGAGAAGATGGCAGGGGCATTCTTCAACCCAAATGGCATAACTATATATTGGAAAGATCCCCACTCAGTGGAAAAAGTAGTCTTGCTCCTATCTTTTGGTGCAATCCGGATCTAATGATAGCCTGAGAACCCATCTATAAAATAATACGCTTCTTGACCTCCAACAGTATCCAAAATTTCATCTGAGAATGGAGTTGGGAATGAATCATGCACACAAGAATCATTCAATTTGTGAAGATCAACGCATATTTTGATTTATCCCTTGTTCTTCTTATCTTGAACCACCATTGGACTGACTAGTCAGATTCTTCGATAGGTTCAATGATGCCTACTACCACCATCTTGTCCAACTCTTATTTCACTTTCTACTTATATATGGGGTTCAGTCTGTATGGACGTTGATTTACTGGGCACGCATTAGGCTTCAATGTGATTTTTATTACTCTCAGGTCCCCAATGATTCCCTTCAGTTCTGAAAACTTGGTAGGGAACATATCCTGATATTCTATTAGCAACTCAGCAACCTTGCCTACTATATCATCATCCCAGTAGTCTCCAATGTTTGCTAACTTAGGTTGTTCTTTAGTCCCAATATTCACCTGTTTTAACCTTAATGGCTCGGTCACATCCTTCGAGGTAATTGAGGGCCCAGCCACTGCGCGTGTTGAAAATGCAACAAGATGATGGAGCTTAGTGAAATGAAGTCGCCTTCACTAAGTGGGCCCGCAGGCTATTTTTGGCGCAAAGTCTATTTTTAGACTATGTCTATTTTTAGACATATGGATCATGGTCTATGAGTTGCGGGATGCTATTTATGGATGATTGGTCAAGTTGGTAAAAATATATGGACCTCTATTTTTAGACATTGGGCGGTTTCTATTTTTAGACTGTCGGGCTAAAAATAGAACAGTCAAATATTATTAACCCTTAATAATATTTAGACTATAAGCATTATCTTATCCTCTTGGAGCACTTCAGTTTGATGCTTGGATGTGGCACATGCAGCTGAAAGAAGGAAATACGCTTTTCCTAAGGGTTAGTTGAGCTATTGCATGGTTGACTTGAGTTAGAACTCATGTGGCAGAGTTTGGTGGAGTTGATGAGACAGTTGGTGGAGTTGTGTTCTGTTTAACTTAGTTGAACTAGTTGTATTTAGTCTAACTGAAAAATACACTAGTGGTGAGTGGTGTGAATTAATTATTAATTAATTCACTAATTATTAACTCATAAATCAACTAAAGAACACATCAGTTAACTGCAATGCATGGACAGTTCAGTGGAGACCAGTGTTAGAGGTGGGTGAAAGGGTGAGTCTACTATCAGTTGTGACTATTGGCTATGCATGAGATTTGCACACACATTGATGGAGATTGCCAATGAGGATTGCGCAGTTGGAGCTAGTGGGATTCGAACTTGGATCTCATCATTAATCAACTTGGATTGCGCAGTAGAGGCAGGCAGACTTGTGGAGGAGATTTGAACCTGTGACTTGTTCACTTTCCATACTAGTTTGTGTGTAACTTTTTGAGATAGTGCTGAGAGCTGTGAGAGCTTTGTGCTATGTATTGTTACATGTTCTCTATCATTATATTATACAGATAGTTGGGGGTTTTTAGCTATTGCTTTCCCCATTACATACTGTGTTGATATGTGTGCTTGATTATGTTTTAATGAGCGCATGCGACTGCTTTCTATTTCCGCATATTGATGATCAATTGTATAAGAGGTTCTGTATTATGCATGAAACTTAAATAGTGTGTAATCAAGATAATCTCGGTGAATAATTCAGCAAATTATTCAAATTTCTACATGGTATCGGAGCGAAATTGATCATCGTATCTATTACAGTGATTACAATTTATTTCGGTAGACAGAGTCTGTAAGCGGGCCAGGTAGCCTCTGGATCCATCCTTTCTTTGAAAGGTGATATATCCAGTAAATGCCCCTACAGTCGATCTCTGTGCTAGAAATAATTTGTTCTCACAGATCCAGAAGCAGTTGAGTTTTGAGCTTGGAATTCAAATTTTGCAGTACTTTGTTTTCTTGGTGCCGGAGTTGAAATGTCTTTCAACGATTTGCAACTGGAATATGCCCTTGAGGGCAGTTCGAATTATGTTGCATGGAAGGACAGAATGGAGGCGGTATTAGATGATAACGGGCTGAAGGAGTTCATAGATGCTGAGGTCCCAAAGCCTACTGATGCTGCTCAAGTTGAGGCTTGGCAAAAGAAGATGGCAAAATGTCGAAGGATTCTGTTGGAGGGCGTGAAGGATCACATTGTATCCAGCCTGCATGGAAAAGCTTCTCCATATTTGATGTGGAAAGCGTTGACAGATCTATTCCAGAGTAAGAGCGACCAAAGGAAGCTGGCGCTCAAGGATAAGCTCAGAAACATTAAGATGGAGAAAGGCGATAGTATCGCCAAGTACCTCACGAAGTTCACTCAATGCAGAGATGAGCTGGGAAGTGTGGGGGTGACTATCGATGATGAGGACTTGGTGGACCTGGCTCTCCTTGGTCTTCCGAAGAGTTGGCATTCCTATCAGGACTCTGTCAATGGTCGGGAGAAGTTGCCGGGATGGGAGCGACTTTGGTTGGATCTCATGCAAGAGGAGATAAGGTAGACTACCAGGGACGGACCTTCATCAAAGGCATATGATGAATAAAATTGCGCTTTGGCTGCCAAAGCAAAGAAGGGGAAGAGCAAGAAAGCTTCTCATTCCGGTGTGAAAGGAAAGAAGCAAGACATGTCCAAGGTGAAGTGCTTTCACTGTCACCAGCATGGACATTATGCCACAAATTGTCCGCAGAAGAAGAAAAATAAGCATGTTGCTGGATCTGCAGCGGGAGAGGCCTTAGCCTCACAGTTTGAGCTGGATTTTTCGCTGATCGCATGCTTGGTTTCAAGTGTGATGGGATCAGTATGGTTCTTGGACAGTGGTGCGTCATTTCACATGACAGGAGATCGGGATTTGCTTTCAGATTTGGAGGATAAAGATCTTGGAGTGCACATCGAGATGGGCAATGATGGTAGATACAGTGCGACCGGTATCGGTACCATTTCCTTTGAGAGGGAGTCTGGTAAACCCTTTGTATTGAAGAAAGTGTTGCATGTTACAGGATTGATGAAGAATCTGATCTCTGTGGCGATGTTAGAAGACAAGGGGTACGATGTTGTCTTCAGCGAAGGAAAGGCTTTCCTACGCAGTAAGACAACTGGAGAAACCTGGAAGATAGGGGTTCGAGTCAAGAACCTTTATCAGTTGCAAGTAGATGGCTGCGCAGCAATGGCATGCAAGGCGGAAGGAGTGGTGAGCCGGGATGATGGCGAGCTGTGGCACCGGAGATTGGGCCACCTTCTCCATGGAGCTTTGAAGATACTGCAACAGATTTCTACTGGGCTTCCTAAGGGCACTCTTGCGCAGTCAGATCAGTGCAAGGGGTGTACCTTGGGAAAATTTGTGAAAGCCACCTTTCACGAGAAGGATAGTCGCGCCATGAAGATCCTTGAGAGAATCCACACAGACGTGTGTGGACCTTTCTCAGTAGCTTCGACAACAAAGCACAAGTACTATGTGATCTTTGTTGATGATTTCTCTCGGAATTGCTGGATCTTCTTCATGCAGAAGAAGAGCGAGACATACTCAAAGTTCTGTGAGTTCAAGGCGCTGGTAGAGAAGGAATCGAGGAAGCATGTGAAGGCTCTTAGGAGCGACAATGGTGGTGAATTCATCTCTGCTGAATTCAAGGACTTTTACAGCGCAGAAGGGATTCGGAGAGAGCTCATCGCACCCCATAACCCACAGCAGAACGGGGTTGCTGAGCGGAATAATAGAACGATTGTGGGTGTTTCACGGGCGATGTTGCATGATCAGGGCCTACCCCTTCACTTGTGGGCGGAGGCATGCAATACTGCAGTGCATGTGCAGAACCGTTGTCCTCACAAGATACTTGGCATGAGTACACCGGAGGAGGCATTTTCTGGCAAGAGGCATGATATTTCCCATTTGAGGATTTTTGGTTCACCTATCTACATGCATGTGACGAAGGATGCCAGGAAGAAGCTGGAGCTGACCGCAGAGGTTGGGATATTTTTGGGGTACACTGATACGCCCCACAACTATCGTGTGTATTTTCCAGACAGTCGCAAGACTGTTGTGCGACGGGATATCAAATTTCAAGAGGAGAAAGCCATGAAGTGTTCGCTTGAGAGGGAGCCACACTTGCATGCAGAGGAGGAGCTATTAGTTCCTAAGGATGAGCTTCAGGATGTGGATCAGCCACATGAGGAAGTTCATGGAGTGGAAGAGACCACTCATGCAGCGCCAACCATCAGAGGGCGGAAGCGCACTACAGAAGCTGAGCGACTGGCTCAAGATGCAGAGAAGGTTGTAGGACCACCTACAGCACAGCGCAGACAGAGACAGTCACCGGACTGGTACACTGGATACATGGCTCTTGTGAGAAAATGTGTCGTGACAGAGCCATCCTCTTTCGAGGAAGCTGTGGAGGACCCTGCATGGGTAGATGCCATGGTGGAAGAGTATGATTCGATTGTCAGAAACAGTGCATGGGAGATTGTCCTACGACCGGAGGGGAAATCAGTGGTGGGTTCGCGATGGATCTACAAAGTGAAGCAGGTGGCTGACGGGAGTGTGGAGAAGTACAAGGCAATATTTTTTGCCCATGGCTTCTCACAGATCGAGGGGATCGATTATGAGGAGACCTTTGCACCTGTCGCAAGGTACTCTTCCATACGGACAATCCTAGCTCTCTCAGCGCAGATGGGGTGGCACATCCATCAGATGGATGTGAAGACTGCGTTCCTCAACGGAGTCATTGAGGAGGAGGTGTACATAGAGCAGCCCGAAGGTTTCGAGATCTTCAGCAATGAGTCGCATGTGTGCAGACTCAAGAGAGCACTGTACGGGTTGAAGCAAGCACCTTGTGCTTGGTACACACAGATAGACAGTTACTTCACCGGACTTGGATTCTCCAAAAGTGAGGCGGATCCTAACCTGTACCAGATTGTGGTGGAGGGGAAGTTGTTGATCATTATACTGTATGTAGATGATCTGATTTTGACGGGTGATGAGCTGTTGATACTTTCATGCAAGGAGGATCTTACTAGAGAGTTTGAGATGAAGGACTTGGGCCTCCTTCATTATTTCCTGGGATTGGAAATTTGGCAGCGCAGTGATGGACTATTTGTTTCTCAGGGTAAGTATGCCCGGGAAATACTGGATAAGTTCAACATGCATGGCTGCAAGCCTGTTGATACTCCTCTTCCCGGAGGTTGGAGGAAGGAGGATGCTACTTCAGCAGAGGTAGTGGATGCCACTGTTTATCGACAGTTGGTGGGGTCGCTTATGTATCTGGTCAATACACGACCCGATATATGCTATGTTGTTAACCAGCTTTCGCAAGCTATGGTTAAGCCTACCAAGCTCTTCTGGAAGGCAGGCAAGCATGTATTGCATTATCTTAGAGGCACATCGGGATATGGCTTGTGGTACAGACAGGAGGATGAGGTGAAGTTGTGTGGCTTCACGGATGCAGATTGGGCAGGGAGCCCAACGGACCGAAAGAGCACATCTGGAGGGATCTTCAGTATCGGGTCGACAACAGTTTCTTGGTACAGAAGGAAGCAGAGATCCATGGCACTCAGTTCCGCGGAGGCCGAGTATATGGCAGCAAGCTTGGCTGCATGCGAGGCTATTTGGATGAGGAAGATTCTGGTCGGGTTGTTCGGGTCGCATTTGGAGCCTACTGTGATTTATTGTGATAACCAGAGTTGCATTAAAATCTCGGCTAATCCAATATTTCATGATAGATCCAAACACATCGACATCAGGTACCATCATATCAGAGATTGTGTTCAGCGGAGAATCATGTTACTTTCATATGTTCCCACGGAGGATCAGGATGCTGACATCTTGACGAAGGCGCTCACCAGGAGCAAGTTCGAATTCCACAGAGGTAGGATAGGGGTTGCAGATAATCCATATCTTGTTGAGAGGGAGTGTTGAAAATGCAACAAGATGATGGAGCTTAGTGAAATGAAGTCGCCTTCACTTAGTGGGCCCGCAGGCTATTTTTGGCGCAAAGTCTATTTTTAGACTATGTCTATTTTTAGACATATGGATCATGGTCTATGAGTTGCAGGATGCTATTTATGGATGATTGGTCGAGTTGGTAAAAATAGATGGACCTCTATTTTTAGACATTGGGCGGTTTCTATTTTTAGACCGCCGGGCTAAAAATAGAACAGTCAAATATTATTAACCCTTAATAATATTTAGACTATAAACATTATCTTATCCTCTTGGAGCACTTCAGTTTGATGCTTAGATGTGGCACATGCAGCTGACAGAAGGAATTACACTATTCCTAGGGGTTAGTTGAGCTATTACATGGTTGAATTCAGTTAGAACTCATGTGGCATAGTTTGGTGGAGTTGATGAGACAGTTGGTGGAGTTGTGTTCTGTTTAACTTAGTTGAACTAGTTGTATTTAGTCTAACTGACAAATACACTAGTGATGAGTGGTGTGAATTAATTATTAATTAATTCACTAACTATTAACTCATAAGTCAAATAAAGAACACATCAGTTAACTGCAATGCATGGATGAAGCCAAGAAGACCAAAGGTTAGAGGTAAGTAGGCAGCAGCCCACTATCACTAGACTATCAAACAAACAGATTTGCACACACATTGATGGAGATTGCCAATGAGGATTGCGCAGTTGGAGCTAGTGGGATTCGAACTTGGATCTCATCATTAATAAACTTGAATTGCGCAGTAGAGGCAGGCAGACTTGTGGAGGAGATTTGAACCTGTGACTTGTTCACTTTCCATACTAGTTTGTGTGTAAATTTTTGAGATAGTGCTGAGAGCTGTGAGAGCTTTGTGCTATGTATTGTTACATCTTCTCTATCATTATATTATACAAATAGTTGGGGGTTTTCAGCTATTTCTTTCCCCATTACATAGTGTTGATATGTGTGCTTGATTATGTTTTAATGAGCGCATGCGACTGCTTTCTATTTCTGCATATTGATGATCAATTGTAGAAGAGGTTATGTATTATGCATGAAGCTTAAATAGTGTGTAATCAGGATAATCTCGGTGAATAATTCAGCAAATTATTCAAATTTCTACAGCGCGCTAGCCTTCATATTCAAGAATCATGACATTCCTTGGATCCTCAAAGTTTTATTCTATTGTTAGTTTTTTTCAATTCACAATGGCGTTCATCTGCGCGTCCCAGGCTGGTGGTGCGCACTCAATTATAGGATTAGTGGAATCAAATATGACTTCTTGTATATTATGCAGAGCCTGACCAATCTTTTCAAATCCACTTTCAAAGCTAAATGTAAGAAGAAAACTATCTACTAGCGCAGACCAGTCACTAGTGCCTCTGCGCAGCTCTGTTTCCAAGTACCATTTAGTTGGCACATTTCCCAATGTATGAATAAACATATGAAACCATTCAGGCCTTGGTTCTACAACCCATACCTGATTCCACTTGGCCAGATGTCTACACAGATCTTCTTTGCCAGATTATAAGTCTTCTTATTTAATTAAGGAAATATTGAGAGATTGTTGGATCTGAATTGAAATTGGTTAATGATTCTTTTTTTGTATATATTGGTAAGCATTTTGAAACATAAGGGTTTGGCCCAGAGTTAATAGGTTGGGCCTTATGAGGCAGGAGTTAATAATATTACGAAGTATAGTTGTTAGCCTTTGTAAATATATTTTGTTATATTAATAATAATAAAAAACACAGTGTGCAATGAGAGTGATGAGATGGGGTTTTGATTTATGTGTTCTGTGAACAATTCTGTTTTGGAAGGTTCGCCTCTATCATTTCAATGGTGAATCACAATTCACTTATGATTGAGTCATTGACAGAATATAAAATACAATAAATTGTGAATCTACGTAGAATATTTTCCTGTGTTGAGCGATATTGATGAAATTCTAAAGTTTTCCTTTGGGGAACCAGTGTTTAGAAGTTTGCTTAGAATTTCGTGTGCAGGTGCATAGGAGTCGAGATTTCCTTATTGAAATGTCGGATGATCCATTTGGCAGTAATTGTTGTGGTGTTACTATGGACGAGAGGAAAAACAAATGTACTTTCTAAAGGCAGAACTGTATTTTTCCCCAAAGTTCCAGAGGTTTCAGAACAAGGTAAATGGACGGTTGAGATTATCTCACAGATCTGAAGAAGAGAGTGATGGATGGTTAAGATCCTATCGCAGAAATGAATAGAAGATGGATGGGTGAGATCATATCACAAGAGTGCAGTGGGAAATGAACGGTCGAGAAGTCATATCGCAACCAACGATTCTTATCTTTATTGCTAAGTCATCGCAAGTTGTATTGTTTAAGTTTGTGATGCGATGAAGTGGTCACGTGTCAGGTTTCCGTCTATATCACATATCAGATAAGTTAAGGGATCATTGAAATACGATATGTTATAATCGTCGACAAGTGAAATGTATATTTGCCGAGATGTGAAATCCTCATACTTGCGATATTTAAATGTAGGTAAAACTATGATGTTGCAATGTGGTTGAGTTGCGAAGTGTGATAGGGCGGAAAGTCATGGTGATGCGATTTGCGAAAGAGCAAAGTCAAGATGAGATAAAGCTTCCTCATTTAACGTGAAGGGATGCTTGTAGAAGCGGTGTGTAGGCAGAGAAAGGTAAGATGAAGTGTTAAGGTTAAATCACTTTTAATAAAGGTTTAAAAGATACATGTTGTACTGAAGGGAGCTTCCGCCAATGAACTTTGTGATGAATAAAGTGGGTTTATAAAGAGAAAAGAGGTTTTATGAAACTATTCGGATGTGAACAAATTCGGAACATATACTCTATTTCGAGTATAATCCCAGGTTAAGGCAGGGTTGATAGCTAGCCTTGCATCATTTTTGGTATCAGAGCGAGACTGGTGCTCTTTTGGGTTTTTTATTCAAAGATTGAATTTTATTCTCGGTATGTGTAGAATTTACATTGGTAATAGATCTAGATACAGGGGTTTATGGTCTAAAAGGAATTGGTTGTTGTGAGATCAGAACACAAAAGATTTTATGCAGAGAAGAATCTTGAAATGTTACAGGCAATGAAGACTTCAGCCATTTCATTCAAGTCAGACTGCGTAAAGAGGTTTGAGGAAGATAAGACTAGGGAAGGATCTTGTAAGTTTTTAAAACTTTAATGATATATGTATGTGAATATAAGTAGCAACAAGAAATTGCAGTCTGGTAGTTGTGACAAAGAACAAGGGAGCAAGTGAAGAAATTGCAGCAAGAGATGTTGTAAGGAAATGAATAGAACATGGATGTTCTCAGAAGGAAAAGGAAATTAGTTGGAAGAAGAACTGAATTGCAGATAGTGAAAAGTAAAGCAACATGTTTATTTTCCAAGCCAATGAAAGCTTAAGGAGATGAGATCATTGGAATATCTCTCAAGTATGAGTTATATTTTAATATTTGGTCTAATTTGAATTAGTTCCACAATGAAGAGAATAATAGCAGCCAACACACAACAGAAGACTGTGTAAAGGGAAGAGAAGTCGTGTTAGTGGAAAATTCAACAAAGGATATTGTTGTATAAAATAAGAGAATAGCAGAGTTTTCAAAACAGAGAGAGGGGCGGGTGAGCATTGGTTACAAAATACTGACAGCGTTGGAAGCTGAGGAGCAGGAGTGCTCAAAAGAGGTTTTGTTGCAGAAACCCAAAGAAATATACAAAGATGATGACTTGGTATAGGTGACAAGTAAAGACTTGTTACAAAGAAATGAGAGAGGATTATTGTAAGCTCACAGTGGGAAAAGGGAGTCCACATAAAGAAGTCATGATGACTATTAGGGGTCATGAGAGAAGCCACAACGGAAGAAATAAAAATGCTAAGGAAAATGGCAAGGGAAAGAAGATGAGTCAAGAATTACTTGATAAAGACATTTCTGAATTGAAAGCAAGTATTGATGCAATAATAATGTTTCCTGAAGAATGTGAAAGGGGCCAAAGGTATGGTTGGACTATGAAAAGAAAGAAGATAAAATGGGAGTTGTTGCGGAAACATATAAAGAGGAGAATGTACATCAGATTAATAGAAGAACTCAGAGTAGCTAAGCTAAAGTTGAAAGATAGGTATTGTATACCTGAGCAAGAAGTTTACCTTGCTGAGGAAGGAATTATTGATGATTTTCTGAACTGTTGGACAAGTTCGGATCAGCTGAGAGATGTGATGATGGAGACATCAAAAGAAGAGGAGCTTTGTATTTTTGAAACTAATGTTTTGTGTGTGTATGCAGGTGATGAACAACCTTTAAAAGATGTATTTATGCAGGTTGATGAAGAAATGAAGTTGTTAGAAGAGATGGTCGTAATAGAATAGTTCTTAATTGAACATGCGTTCAAAGACACTGAATATGGACAACTGTTGAAGACTACTATGGAAGCTGAAAATAATGAATCTAATAAGACTTGGAAAAACGATGGCAGACAGTCTGAAGACAAAAGGAAATTGCAGATTGCAAAAGAAGAAGTAGAAAAGAAGTATGAAGATAGCCTTATGACAGGATCAAACAAGGGTATAGGTACAGTGCAAACACTTGAGGTAATGGGATTATCTCTTCAAATTTTATTCAAAAATTATGAACCCATATTGATAATTGATGGGTAGGAAATTGTCTTGAAAGGACATAATGGAGCATCAATGGAAAGTGATCTTAATAAAGATTGCATTGTGGAAGATGGTAGAACAGATATTTATAAGGAGAATTTTGTCCAAGGAGGTACAACTATTCCAGTAAAAGCTATGAAGAAGAAAGTAAAAGAGGACAGTTGAGAACTTAAGAATAGGTTGGCAGAGGCTAATGCACAACAAAAAATTGAAGACAATGTTATCTGTACAAATTGCAAAAGGGGTAAATGTGAATGTAATCATCAAACTAAAAAGAGACAGGAAATCTCAGAGGATGAAGGCAATGATGCTTTCGTGAACTATGCATTTGCAGTGAGCAACAAAGGGGTTCAATGGAATGTGATATTCATGGTGTTAACAATAATTTTTACTGTTGTAAAAGGAACTTTACAAAGGAATGGAAAATCTGTTGTATATTTTGTTTGTGTTTCCTATACAAAAACAAAAAGAACTTTAGCTTCTAAAATTAGAGGTTGGCAGATTTTGATGGAAAAGAAAGAGGAATGGAAAAAGCAACTTAGTGGCTTACAGATTTGTAAGGAAGAAAAGGGAAGAATGAAAAGAAATATGTAAGGAAGGAAGGCCAAAGAGAAGAACAAAGAACAGAATTAAGAAATTAGACAACATTCAGAACAAAGTAAAAATGAAGAAGACTTTTCCAAGACAAGACAGTATGAAGGAGGATATGACAAGTCGGACATGTCATATGCACATCAAGAGGATGACAAATCAGAGAAAACTTGGAGCAGAGTTAATGAGGAAAAAGATGGAAAATGTAATATGTTTTCTGATTTTGAATTATTAACTGTTGAATGTGTTTTTCAAATGAAATACAAACTTCTCTTGGAGATATATTTTTTTATGCAAATATGAGGGAGTATGCAAGTTCTGGAGATGCAGAAAATCAGTTTTCCGTATGGAAACAAGATGGGAGAAAGCAACTAGTTGATTCAGAAGTTTTGAATGGAGGAAAGAGATTTGATATAACTCTTACACAAATCATTGTAGAAGAGAAAGAAGATTGCAGAGGATATGAAATTACAGTCCATGAACAAATTTTGTTTTTGATCCAAAGAAGATTTGAATGTGAAGGGTTTATCTTGAGTTTGAAAATGAAAAATTGGGTGAACAGTTCAGTTAAATTTAATGTGAATATGGAGATAATTGAACAAGGTTCAATAACTAAATTGTTTGTAGCTGATGGAAAATATATAGTGGGAAGGTCATACGTTCTTGTGTCAAACAAGGAACAATATTCTTTTGAAATTGAGAATATTCCACTCAAGATATTGGATAAGTGGATGATGAAAACAACAAAGGTGATAGGTATGGGAATTTTTCAAAGTCAACAAGTCAAGAAGAGATGGAAGGATATGCAGGACACTATAAAGAAAATGGTTTGGAAACAAAAGAGGATGTTGGTGATAGGGTCAGAAATCAAAATATATGGTCAGGTACAAGAGAATGGAACTAGTGGAGAAGACATGAAGTTGAAGTTAAATACTGTTGAGATGATGACAGGACAGCAACACACAGAGGGACATAAAGTTAAGTTTCTTGAAGAGCTACTTATGTTGAATATCAGTATCAAAACACTATGCAGTAGAGATGCTCATGACAACAGAGAAAAAGGACATCCACAATACAGGGTTTGACATCCAGGAGAAGGAGAGAATGCAGCAAATACACTTGCAATTGGAAAAGGTCAGACAACCAGTTGGAAGATGAAGTCTAATGAAGTTTACAACAGAGTAAGTTGGAAGACTCATGAACAGGAGTCCATGAATTATTTCAACCTGGGGATTCTGATGCAGGAGCATTCTTCAAAGTTTATAATACCTAAGAGTCTTATCACACATTTACTAAAGGGAGTGGGTTCCCATAATTATTTTGTTTATTTTCCTGAGTTTAGTTTAAGTTCTAAAGATATTTAAACATAATTTGATTAATGAAGAATATCGCGTGAGTTGTAGAGATCTTAGGGATGAGTGAGTAATCCTAGGAAGAGTAAGGATTTTAGGAATCTAGAGGTCTAATATAGGATTTTGGTTGAGTAAAGAATAGAATTGCGAGAAGCTTTAGGATATATTGAGAGATTGTTGGATCTGAACTGAAATTGGTTGATGATTTCTTTTTTGTATATATTGGTAAGCATTTTGAAACAGAAGTGGTTGGCCTAGAGTTAATAGGTTGGGCCTTATGAGGCAGGAATTAATAATCTTACGAAGTATAGTTGTTAGCCTTTGTAAATATTTTTTTTTATATTAATAAAAAAACACAGTGTGCGGTGAGAGTGAAGAGATGGTGTTTTGATTTCTGTGGTGTGTGAACAATTCTGTTTTGGAAGGTTCGTCTCTATCAGTTCAATGGTGGATTGCAATTCACTTCTGGTTGAGTCATTGACAGAATATAAAATACATTAAATTGTGAATCTTCGTAGTTATAATATTTTTTTGTGTTGAGCGATATTGATGTAATTCTAAAGTTTTCCTTCGGCGAACCAGTGTTTAGAAGTTTTCTTAGAAGTCCGTGTGTAGGTGCATAAGAGTCGAGATTTCCTTATGGAAATGGAGAATGGATCCATTTTTCGGTAATTGCAGTGGTGTTACTGTGGACAAGAAGAAAAACAAATGTACTTTCCGAAGGCAGAATTGTATTTTTCCCCAGAGTTCCAGAGGTTTCAGAACAAAAGTGTGAAGAGTGAATGGACGGTTGAGATTATCTCGCAGACCTGAAGCAGAGAGTGATGGACGGTTAAGATCCTATTGTATAACTGAATAGAAGATGGATGGGTGAGATCATTTCGCAAGAGTGCAGTGGGAAATGAACGAGAGAGAAGCCATATCGCAACTGGCGATTATTATTTTTATTGCTAAGTCATCGCAAGTTATATTGTTTAAGTTTGTGATGCGATGAAGTGGCCACATGTCGGGTTTTCGTGTATATAGCATATCACATCAGTTAAGGGATGATTGAAATGCAATATGTTATAATCGTCAACAGGTGAAATGTATATTTGCCGAGATGCAAAATCGGCATACTTGCTATATTTCAATGTAGGTAAAACTGTGATGTTGCAATGTAGTTGAGTTGCGAAGTGAGATAGGGTGGAAATTCATGGTGATGCGATTTGCGAAAGAGAAAAGTCGAGATGAGATAAAGTTGCATCAGTTAACGTGAAGGGACTCTTGCAGAAGTGATGTGTAGGCGGAGAAAGGTAAGATGAAGTGCTAAGGTTAAAGCGCTTTTAATAAAGGTTTAAAAGATACAGGTTGGACTGAAGGGAGCTTCTGCCAATGAACTTTATGATGAATAAAGTGGGTTTATAAAGATAAAAGAGGTTTTATGAACCTATTCGGATGTGAACAAATTCGAAACATATACTCTATTTCGAGTATAATCCTAGGTTAAGGCGGGGTTGATAGTTAGCCTTGCATCAGATATCATTTATTATTTTTAATGTTCTCTATTTTACATTGATAGGTAGGTCCATAACATGAAAGAATCATATAGCTATGACCAACAACCAACACCTATTGTCCTAATGATAAATCAAGAGAATGTGCTTCAAGCCTAGTTTTAGCCATAGGTGGTGAAGTGGACCACTCTTAATTAACTTCTCACAATTTATTTAGAGAACCCTTCCCTACATAGACCTTAAAAATAAGTTAAAAGGATGCTAGGTGCATGCAACCCCCTACTTGCAAACCATATACATATATGGAGTGAAATGTTATGAATAGACAAGCTCCCAACCAAGTATGGAATAAACTCCAATATGATGAGGAACCATGTTTTGTGATGCATCTTTTACATATCATTATTGCTTTTATACCCTACCTATCTACAATGAAAGAGATATGGGACAACAAGTACACTAAGGTGCAACCAGGTAGTGGGTCAACACACCCACATACATGTATATATGTAGTATTCCTAATAGGAAAATACAGGAAATAACGTAGGCTATGAACTAACTAACATCGCAATCTCAAAAAGATGCAAGCACATGAATTAAACACCAGAGATATGAACCAAACTATGAGCCATTTTATTAATATGAGAAAAATGGGTACAATAGATGGTAATAGTAGGACTCGAGCTTGCTACAAGCAAGCGAGGAAAAACTCAAGTGATAATAATGAAGCCCAAGTGTCGTAGAAGCTCCTCCCCAATTTATGTGTTGACCCAATAAAATTTTGTTGTTTCTGCTAGATAGGAAATGGAAAATCTTCCCTTAGAAGTGCTAAGAAATTCTGAGAAATTAGGTGGTGCACTTTCTCAACAAGGCCAACAAAACCGAGAAAGGGATTAGCCCCAAACCAAATCTTCAAGAAACCCTCAAAGTGGTGCAAATTGTCAGTTAACTAGTAAAACACACCACTGAAATAAAGTGGATTTCTCACCTGAATATTGCTCGATCATGCTAAAAATGCACTCACATACTCCTCTCCAAATACCCACAAAAACCCAAAAAAGGTTTGGGCTAATTCTGAATGACAAGAGAGCCCACCAAATAATGTGAGTGGCCCTCTAACTGGCTACATGCACTGTTGAGAAATAATGCTCCGAAAAATCCCAAATCCTCTGTTGTAATGCCACTAAAATTCCACACAAAATCCCCTCCACAATCTAACTTTTCCTCCTGCCAATCTCCTCCAGAAATTTGTTTCCCTCTTCCCCTGTGCTATCTTTCTCTAGTGAGCTCTGCGCACTGTCAAAATGGAGAAATTTGGCCCACCAAATGGAAAATACTTCTGCCTTGCAAGACACTACCAAAATTCCAGTCTCAAGGTAGGAATCTCTCTGCAAATCACTAGATCTTCCAACTTATTCTACCTAAAGAAATTTGAGCTCCACAAACTGCATCTACGCCTATGAAGTGCACAGAATTGGGGTGAACACTTGCAATAAATCTCTGTGGAAATCTTGAATTGGACTCCCCAAATTCCCTCACCAGGGAGACACTTGGAGTTCTACGAAATGAGGGTGGAATTCCACTTGGAACTGATGTGCTAAACAACACTTCTCTTCTTGTGCTAAACAACTCCAAGGGAAGATGAAATGTGAAGTGTAATAGTCAAAAGATCATCCACAAAATGAGTCCATCCTCCTTTTATAATATTATTTTATTGGTGGGGGCCATTTTCTACTAAGTTACTTTTGCCACCATTTAATGAAATAATAATTAGCCACTTTATCCAATAAAATAATACTAGCCACCTTTATCAAATAATATTTGCGCCTTTTTAATTAATATTGCTAAAATTGGGAAAAATTTCTTAGTGACTCCCATGATCAAAAAATTGGGGATATTACAGCTCTCCTTGCCAAAAATTGGTTTTCCTCAAGCAATTCTTAAATAAGCGATCCCTCTCTCTGTTGACCCAAATTATCACTACAAATAATATCAGGGTCCCAAATGTGCCACTGAGTCACCCTGAATCATGCACCATCCTGTCATAAATGAATCCCTCGATACGAGGGTCCCATGCTAATCTCATTAAGGAGCCACCATGTCAACACGGCTAAACAACACTTCTCTTCTTGTGCTAAACAAATCCAACAGAAGATGAAATGTGAAGTATAATAGTCAAAACATCATCCACAAAATGAGTCCATCCTCCTTTTATAATTTCTCCTCATGCCTCTAGACTCATTTTTTTTAATATTATTTTATTGGTGGGGGCCATTTTCTACTAATTTACTTTTGCCACCATTTAATGAAATAATAATTAGCCACTATTCTCCAATAAAATAACACTATCCACCTTTATCCAATAATATTTTCCCATTTTTAATTAATATTACTATAATTGGGAAAAATTCCTTAGTGACTCCCATGATCACAAAATTAGGGATATTACAGTGCTCCTCGCCAAAAATTGCTTGTCCTCAAGCAATTATTGAATACGCGATACCTCTCTCTGTTGACCCAAATTGTCACTACAAATAATATCAGGGTCCCAAATGTGCCACTGAGTCACCCTGAGTCTGTGCACCATCCTGTCATAAATGAATCTGTCGATACCAGGGTCCCACACTAATCTCATAAAGGTGCCACCATGTCAACATTGTGCCACTTTGATTACAACTAACTGCCCATTGTGCGCATACCGTATCCTCCACTTCTGGAACCCAATGGTGAAATACTAATAAAGGGAAAATACATCCTGCCCAAGCAGCTCCATGATGCCAAAGCCTACCAATCCAAAGCTAATCTTGAACCTATGCAGCAACAGGGAAAGCCTGACTCGTCATACAATGAAGGCCTCTACGAACCCCCATGTGTCAACCAAAGAGTGAACTAGATCTCTCTGTTCCATGACTTTGCTCATCACAAGACAAAGTGATCTATCAACCCACTGAATCCCTAGGTCCCATAACCAGGACTACTATGAAATAGCTCTGACAACTGTTGGAATCCGTCTGTGACTTATCTCCAATCCCTTCATGCAATCAATATATAGGCTCCATATATCATGAACTAATCTGATGCATGCTAAACTTCCGTGTGTCTGGCACTACGTAGTACTGATGATTGATGGAAACCATATGTGCCAATTAACTACCCCTTGAATGCAGCCAATACATGGGTTTCTGATTCACGCAATCGACTCAGTGTATGTGGATCCATCCTGCTCCTGCCAACCATCACCAATAAGTCTGACATCTGCCCTCTCGATAATGTGCCAATACAATGTTTGGATCCTGAACACCCACTGGAAAACTACCTCAATCATACACGGTATCCCCTGCTCATGCAGGATCCTGACATGCCTTGCTGAAAGAGTGCCACATGTATCCCCCGTGACTAGCTCCCCAGGTGTAAGCTCAATGATGAACGATATGCCACCACCACAGAAAATCACTGCAAACCCTAGCATGTGGCTGTCAACTCGTGCACTGACCTTGCTCCTCCACTGGAGAATATTTATCATACCCCTAAGGCACTAAATATCATAGCGTCTATTGTATATTTGTAGACAGTTCTAGGCTGGGGAACTGTGCCAAAGCATTAAAGGGTTTAATTGAATTGGATGACCAATGTATTAAACCTTTAAGACTTGTAAAATCTAAATATTTTTGAGAAGTTCAAAGGGTTGTTTTTCATTCATAACAACTTAAATATTTTAGTTGAGTTTGAAAATGGAAGAAAAGAAAATATGTGATAGTCAAACATCCATACTGAATATTTAATTAATCAAATACAGTTGATGCATAAAGAAAAATTCTACAACCAAACAATATATGTTCAAAAGTTAACAGAAGGCAACAATTAAAAGATGTAGAGGAATTAACTTAAACAAATTGTTTAATTAATTAATCTCCACAATGATTAAAACTTTGCAGTGGGATTTCAGGGAAATTGATACTCAATCTAGCCTTGCCCTAACTTCTATGTTACTTTGAACATATGAAAAAATAGATTATGAAAAACATAAAAGAATAACTTGAAAGACTCACAGGAATAGAGGTTGTTAAGAATGAAGTCAGAAAATTTCAAAGTAGTACAATAGTGTCACTGGATCATCACAAGGGTTCAACCTTTCTTACTTCGAACTACAAAATACTTATAGAGTGCAATTCAAAAATATCTAGATCTGAAATAATTCTTTTACAAAATACAATATTATCCAAAATTAATTTTGATTTTACAAAAGTAGAACACAAAAATTGCTTTTCTGAACTGATTTGAGTAATCAACACACAATTCAAGGGTGTTGTTTGATAATTGTTGCTTCAAGCTGAATTTTTTGCTTTATGCTCCATGTTATTATGCTTTATGCTCCTCCTTTCACTGCAACTAGTCGTTGAAATTTTGAATTATGTTTTACTCCATGAGTTCTAGTAATTTATCCCACCTTTTTTCATCTGGAATGAAAATTTTTGTTACTTTTCTATATGCTTCATCCACCTATGTATACTTCTCAAAAGTTGGCCTAGTAATGAAAAAATGTTGAATTTCATGTTGGATAAAAATATCATATTCTAGGCCTTCAATAAAAGCTTTAACATTGATTTTTCCTTTGACTTTAGCAAACTTTGTTCTATATGTTGCTATCTCATGCAATCCGTTCTGGTAATTTTTTAGTGGAATCAATTGGCCACTGGAATCTCTTAAAGGTGGAAGTCCTTTCTGGCGTAAAACATTAAATTTTCTATGGAATTTCTTTACCTGTACATCTAAGTTTTGATATTTATTTTCTAACTGTAACATTAAGTTCCTTTTTGTCAAAACTTTTCTTACTTCTAGGAATGTACCAGCATTGTATTCAATTCCCAACTCCCCCAGTTCTTCCTTTGTTTTAGAATTCAGTACTTCGATTATTTTGGTTACTTCTCTTGGCTTGCGATCTAAATCTTCTTTGATTCCTGAAATGGTTGCCTTTGATCTCGTCACCATTTCCTCATGTTCAAAAATGATTTCAATAGATGTCCATAGTTTAGTTATGGTTGAATTTATATCAATCCATATTTTTTCTTTTGCTTCAGATAATGTTTGTGCTATCAATGAGTCATCTTCATATTTTTCCAGCTTCTTGGTTAATCTGAAGTTTTTTTGTATTTCAGCGAGATATGAATTATCGGCCTTTATTTTACTATCTTGGATATTCTCCAAATGAGCTCTGAGATTTTCAATTTCCATATATTTCAATGATAGGTCTCCCATTGCTTTGGACAATTGCTCTGCTGGATTTTGACTAGTAGTCTTTGATTCTGTTGTAGAACATGTTGTTGTAGATGTCCCTGCCTCGGTGCTATTTGAAATTCCCTTTATTTGATTAATTTCTCTATCTCTGCCTCCATCTTCTGAATTTTCACATTATGTTTCACAATCATTCAAAGCATGTTTTCCTTTTCCTTCTCCAGCTGAACTAATTCTTGTGCTTGGGGGTGTTCAGTTGTTGGTAATTTTAGTTGTTTCCTCAGTGCTTGAATGTCTACATTTATGCTTTTAATTATTTCTTCAAGTGCCTTAACATCTTTAGGATTTATTCCTAACTTTAAAATTAGATCTTCTAATCCCTTAATATTGGTATCCTTAGCTAGAGAAGACATATTTTCTAGCTTTAGCTGAGAGTGAATATTGTTCAGAGATGTCTGTAGCTTGGATGTTGCCATGGAAGAACTTGTCAAGGATCTGTAGATCATTTCTCCTACTTGTTTATGGAGATTAATTTGGTCAATTGGATGTATTTGATTAGTATCAAATGAAAATACAGAGGTTTTATAATCTTTAACACTCTTAGTCACAGGGACCTTTGGTTCCAAAAATGCTAATTGGAATTTTCCTCTTTCATTATCTAAAGAAGATTGTAACCTGGTTTGAATTGTGGAAGACTATTTCCAGAACTCTGCATATGTTGAAGTTTTTAATGCCTCATTTTTCTTCTTCATCTCTAAAAATTTTGCAAAAATGCTCTGTTGTCCTGAAGAAGTAGGAGGAGGAGAACTGATGGTGGTTTCTTCTATTTGTTTTAATGAGAATACAAATTCTCCTGAAAGTATAACTGTAGTAGTCTCCTCAGAAGTTTGAACTTTTGATGACTCTTCTTCAATGTTCATAGACTTTCTTCTCTTAAAAAATTTGATTGCTCCCTTTCGTAATTCTGATCCTGTTGAGGATAAATTCTCTCTTTGTTTTTTCAATTCTTTTTCGTCATCCTTGGAGTTTACAATGTCATTTGACTGGAAACTTACTCTTCAACCTCTTGCAATGTATTTTCTTCCCATTCCTTTTTGTTAGCATACAATTCTATTTCAAGTTTTGAAATTTGCACATATAGTGTAGACTTATGTTCAAGTCTCATAGATGATATTATTCCTAATGAATCGTATGACTAGGTGAAACTTGATTTAAATTTCATATGACTTAACAAAACATTAACTTCATTTTCTACAACTCTAGTATTGACTATAAATGGGCCAACCCGTGCCTTCAATTTAAACAAAGCTTTTTGCTTCCTAGAAACAAAATGAATATCATCCACGTTCATCATCTGTCTGATATATTACAATGAAAAAATTCTCATGAGAGGAACATTGGTAGTTTGTATGGTGTCAGCTCACAACCATAGATTCTAATTTCTAAAAAATTCTCGTATAAATACTAGTCTTCAACTTTAGGCTACTCACTCAAGTGTAGAATCCTTTTAATCTTTGTAGAAATCTTGGGAATTGCATCACTACTTAACAAACAAATTTCCATATACAAAAATTGATTGACAAAATCACTGAAAGAGAATTATTCATATGTTTTCCTCACTAATGAGGTCCAATGAATCACTCACTGTGGTTTTCCTTCAGCATCCAACTTCTGTAGAGGAAACTTGAACCTTTCTGATTGATGAAACAAAAACAAGTAAAACAAAATTGATTGGTGTTTGAATGATCATTCAGCACTGAAATTTAAGAACTGGTCATGAATTACATCTGAAAGAAATTGACTATAATTGAACATAATTGAGGGTTTTTTACTAGATGAAAACATTGATAAGAACCCTAAGATAACCTCATCTACCCATTGATCATTTTGATATCCTAACAGACAAGAGACCATGGAAATAACCTTCCTTGACATCTCAGGAAACATTCCATAGGGATAAGGTGGGTTAGTCCTGGGTAATTCAGAATTTTCTGATAGGAATGACTAAAACATATGAGCTCTCTTTGAAAAAGAAAGCTTCCGATAAATATCCATAAGGGCATCCGTGGAAAAAGGGTGAAGGGAGTCCAGAGGGTTTAACTACAGGACCAGACAAATTGACTCAGAGGTTATGTAGAAAAGAGTTTCATTATTTTGAGCAATTAAAACTCTCTGACTTGGAAGATTTCGGGCTCCACACCAGGTGACAAGTTCTGGAAAATTGTGTGTTTGAGGGAAACAAGATTGAGGAAGTAAGGATTCCCAGAAAGAGAATTCTTCACTGGCATCCTCATACTTCTCAAATGCCCAATTGTGAAGCTCATACAAGTCAAATTTATAATCGGTTTCAGTAATCTTGAAATGGGTGTCGATGAGGGGCAATTCATCTGAATTGATCACATGCAGTAACAGGGGATTGCCTACAGATACTTTAGGTTTTCCTTTATGGTTGGTCATTTAGAAAAAAATAAAATTATTGAGAGCAATTGAAAATTTACCCGGGAGTAACGATGATTGGACGCTGCTAGTCGGTGAAATTCTTATGAGAATTTATGAATATAGAAACCCTACTACGGTATCTTGATTTACTTCTCCTACTAGTTTGATTTTATTAACAAGTTATTTTTTGAATATTCAGTAAACTATCAAAGCAAACACAATTGTAGCCTACACATACATACAGATCATTTACTTAAGCATAACGCACATATGACAAAGGACACAATATTTTTTGGACAATGTCCACGAAAAAACCCAATGCGGGAAAATTGATGCAACAACTCTTAGAGGGCTTGTTTATTAAGCAAAATATATGAATACAATCAAGGGCACACATAATGGTTTTCCCAACAAAGAATTCAAGACAAAAGTACCTATACTCGGAGATCGAAAATATGGTTGATTCAGCCGAGGAAGCACTCCTCTAAAATGCACTAAATACGAGCCCTTTCTGGCCCAATAGAACCCCAGTGCTGCTCCTCCAGCCTCTCTGTCAGATTCTCCTGCCCAGCGTAGCCACTGGGAAGCACAGGCTGCCCCTGCGTCACCCTTATAGTCTCAGTGTTGCCTCCGTGTCACCCTGAAGGCCCTGCGTCAACCTCTGTGTTGCCTCTGTGTGAGCCTGGTTGGGTTGCGTCCCTCCTCCTAGTCTATACGCTGCCTGGTACGGATCTGCCTCTTTGCCTTTGTATTCTCGACCTTGGATCAGACTAATCCCTTGCCGATCTGCCCCTCACAAGAACTACAAGCTCACTCGAAAATTCTCAGCAAACCACGCCCCAAAAGTTTTACTTAGCTCAAGTGCTAGCACTCTGTGTGTCTTCTCCAACTAACCCCAAGCCTTCTTTTAATACTTTTCTCATTGAGAAATCAATGGTCATGATCTAATCTCTAATCAATAGCTAAAATTATAAAAGACTTGATCCACGTCACTTATAACATTTTCACCCACATGTTTAAATTAATTCACTTTAATTCTTTTATTTCCCTAAGTTAGACTTAGGGTCACCATTAAAAAAATTAATTATTTGAATAACATCTTCACCGGGTGGAATTTCTCCAAACTATTTCTGGGTCTTGGAGATCTCATGTGTCCTAGCCCCTCCACAAAGTTTCGGAGCTAGAGCAAATCTGATACTACCCAAAGTCTCAACACTCCCTCTTAGAGAGGATTGTGCTTTAGCAACACTTCACTCCAGAATCGTTACTCTGATCTATGACATCGGTCCCCTGCGCTGCTGATGCTTGGCCTGTTTTCCTCCATCCATTGTGCTACTACTTTCTGCACTGCTTCCCATGACTCTTCCATAATCACTGCCATATATGTACTGCAACTCCCTCTCAAATTGATGCATCATGTTGCTTATAGCATTGCCACTACTAACTGCTGCACTGCAACTCAGTTGCTAAGAAGTAAACAACTGAAGGACAATCACCCAATCAACTGACAGACAAGTCAGTCTGGCTGCATCTCGATCTGAAACACCCTCGGTGCTGACCCTATGAAGCTCTGTGATGTCTGCTACTCTGCACTGCGTAAGGACTGCCTCTGCGCTGCTGAAATCCCATCAGCCTTTGTGTTGTTTCTTCCACGTTGTTGTTGCCTTCCTCTGCGCTACTCCGGTCTTCAACATCCCAGCTCTACCAAAGTGCCTCCATGATCCTCTGCATCCACTGACTCCAGTCATCCTGCTACTGTCTTCCATGGCTCCCGTAGCTCTATGTGATCCAAGAGTTTGGGCACCTCAAGGATCCTGCCACCACCATATGTAGCTAACTCTACAGATCTATGTCGCCCCGACTCTTCTCTCAAGGTACATGAGCACTCATGGCCACATCATCATCATTGCCATCATCCCCTTTTGTTGTTGCTGTCTCGGAAGCCGAATCTTCCTTGCCCTTATTCTTAGGAAAAGTATTGGCAACCAGTGCCTAAGCCTCTCCACAAAATTTGAGACTTAGAGCACTTCCAATGATACCAAAAATCATCACTCCCTCTTAGCGAGGAAAGTGCTCTAATAACATGCCTGCTACATACTTCTCGGACACTGAAGCATCCTCTGCGCTGTTGAAGTCTGACAAGCTATCCATCAGCGATTGTGCTATTGTTGCAACTATACTACTGCCCATGACACTGCCACTATCACTGTTGCAATTGTACTGCTACCCATGACATTGACACTGCCACTGTTAACACTTCATCTGCACTACAACTCAGCTGCTGAGAGAAGTAACTGAAATCACCTAAAAACTGAACAAGTGTTCAGTGGATGCACCTTGATGCTGAAGACTCTGACTGCTGATAACTACTGTGTTGTCCCTCTGATGCACTACACTACTGCTGCTCTGCACCGTTGTGCACTTCCCTGCTACTGCTACGTTGCTGTTGCACTGCTCTGCACTGCGTTGCTACTACTACGTTGTTGTTTCTATGTTGTGCGTTGCTCCACAATTAGGTGTTGCTACCTACTGCACTGTCGTCTCCATCACTTCTTGGCTCCTGCTGAAAACTCCTCCATCTCACTACTACTGAATGGGCACCTGCAGCAGGGTTGTGATAGAGGTGGCCTCCTCAAGGATCCTGCCCAACTAAAGTTCTAGGAGAACTACAATTCTATGTCACCCCATTTATCTCATGGAGAAGCGTGGGCACTCATGGAAAACTCATCCTGCTCGATCTTTGCGGCTACAACTTTAGGATCGTGTTTTTCATCTTGTCATTTTTCTTCAAAGGACACTATGATGCAAAGTGGCCCATCTCGCTACATCTGAAACACTTCACCTTCAAGAAAACTCTCTTCTACCTTCATTTCCCTTGTTGTCCCTTCGATGCGAGGGTTGCATTCTCCTCCGCCTCTGGATTCTTAGATCTGCTTCCACTGTGGTTGTCAAGCTTGCACTTGACTAGATCTCTCCTCATCTCCTCCACCTGAAGTGCTGCCCACATCTGCTTCCAACTAGGAAGCGTAGCCCTACCCAAAATACTTTGGACAAAAACTTGTCACTCCTCTGTGATTGTGTAATATTTCAAATTAGCAGTCAGATAATTGGAATATTAATTTTGTCAAATTTTTCCTTTTTCTAAAGTTAGTCGGAAATAAGGTGGGTGAGGGTGACCCACAATTAAAATTTATAACTAGAGAACTTTCCTAAAGTCACTAAGACAAATATTAAAGCTGAAGTGGGACTCGTGGGGCCAACATCACGCAGTAGAGAGCAGCCTAGTGGCAGAACAGGAGTGGCAGCAACATAGGCAGTGCAGGGACAGCGTGGGGACAACTAGGGGACAACAAATGCATAGTGACAGTGCAGGGATTGGCAGGCAGAGGTGGCAGCGCAATCCAGTGGGGCGCAAAGGAATGTTGGGGGCTCATCTAGGTAAGAGAGGATGAGAGCAGCTCATTCCAGATTCATTCAGTCATCAGCTAATTTTCTATCTGGTAAATCAGAAGCACACTTGAGATGTTTAGACGAGTCTACAAGTGATGTTTAGCACAGAGATTTCTAAGCGGAGATCTCAACCTCATCCTTGGGGGACTTCGAGTGCCCGCTTAGGAGAGGAGTTACAGTGAGTTTTGGAGAGAGGCATCACAGGTACACCTTTAGGCATACGTAGTCAGTTAGAGGATTACACAGTCCAATATTGGAGCAGCTTTGGGGAAGGAGGAAGAAAGATAGATTTCAGCCGAGATTTTTGTGAGGAGGTCAGCCACTTCTTAGCAGTATTCTTGAGCAGATTCCAGCAATTGTTTCTAGTATTTCAGCCAGAATCCCAGTGTGCCCAACAGAATAGTGTACCAAGCCCAAGTGGGTGAATTTCCAAGGTCAGCCTTTTGGGAAATCCTTCGCGGGTTTTTCTCGGTTTGTTGAGGAGATTCTGGTGTCCAAGTCTCGGAATTTTCTGAGCAGTAGAACAACCTCAACACACAATCCCTTTCTAGCCAGCATTAGCAGTTCCAAACAGGGCAGCGTAGAGGAGGAGCCACGCAGAGCAGCAAGGGTTTGTGAGCAGGGTTTGAGGGATTATTTCAGCCTGCCTAGTGCAGGCCAAGGTGCCATCTTCATAAGCACCATATTTTATCTTTCCCATTCATAAAATTAATAAAATGGCTCAGAATTTTTGGCTCATTCATGGAGCTTTTGATGTGTATTTATGTTTGTTGTAATTTTAGCCTTTGTATGTTTTATATTACTATTTGTTCCCAACTTAGGATATTACAGTGGTATCAGAGCTCATAGACTTGGCTCAGCTTATGGAGCACTTGGTCTATGACACCAGAAGGTAGAGAGAACGTTACATATTGAAGGCAGCGGTATAGAAGCAGAGATCGAAGGCTTGAAATCACACCTGATCAAGAAGACAATGTTATGGTGGAAGAAGACAAGGGGAAGGCACCAATGGTAGAGGAAAGAGATGAGGGGAAGGAGTTTGGTAACCTCCTCGTAAAGTTAGTGCAGGAGCTCTCTAAGAAAATAGAGGAGATGCGTCAGAAGTTTGTCAGAGAGAACAGGCAGAGGGAAATTCCAAGGGAATTCCAGAATGGAGAAGGATCTGGTACCTCCCATCATTTACTTGAGCATAACACTACGCAGCAGGTAGTGCCACGCACCCCACCACGCTCTACCATGCCGACATTCTTGACTTTGGGGGCAGGAGCAAGAGGACCACAGGAGCCGGAGGTGGCTCACTATGAAGAATACTTCATAAAATATGAGTCTTATGGGCCGGAGTTTAAAGATAACCTCACTTTCAATGAATTTTGCCAACTCAAGATCAACCGCAGAACACGTGGCCAGAACCGAGGTGGAGGGTACACGCAGGGAAATGACCTGCAATGTACCGTAGGCAGACTTTTTTTGCCTACTTTCGATGGGTCATCGAAATGTTTGGCCAAAGCTTGGCTGGAGAAGTTGGACATCTACTTTTAGCTTAACCAAATGGCAGAGGTGGAGGCCATTAAGGTGGTAGCACTGCATCTTGAGGGAGAAGCCCATGATTGGTGGTTCCATGGGATGACTACGCTGGGTCACGCAGGAGTGACAACATATGATGAGTTGACCCGAAGGTTGATAGAAAGGTTTGATCGAAAAGACCCAATGGAACATTTTGTTCAGCTAACCAAGCTCACACATACAGGGAACCCAGAAACTTACATTTATGAGTTCTTGAAGCTCTTAGTGATGGTTTTAGACTTTTCCATGCCCAAGAGAGTGTACATGTTCATTGGCGGACTAGATGAACCATTGCGTGGGCTAGTAAGGTCTACTAGGCCTACTATAATACATAACACAGTAGAGAGAACTAGAGACTTGCAGGACGCTATGTCGAGGACGAGGGCTCCTTTGCCCCACAGACCAGCATTCCAGCAGAAGGGGAAGGACATGAGAGCACCACCCCCGAGAGGGAACTAGGGCCGAGGGCCTTTGGATGATGACACCCGAAGGGATTTGAGATGGAGGAAGCTTTTCTTCACTTGCCAAGAGCCATGGGCACTCGTTCATCGATGTGTCGGAGAGAAGGCACATTACATTGAAGTCTTCTCCAATAGTGAAGGGAAAGAGGAGGCATATGAGGAGTTGGAGGGAAATTCCAGTGTCGGTGCACCGGGAGTGGATCATCCACCACCACCTCCCCAAGTAGCAGCAGGAGTAGCATTTTCACCCACAGGAGGGGTCCTTGTATCTTTGCGGGGAGTTCCCAAGTACTTAAAGTTGAGGGTCCGAGGGACAGTTCAGGGGCAGCGTGTCTCAGTGCTGGTGGACAGCGGGGCCACACACAACTTTATCGATGCCTAGCTAGTGCAGACAAGGGGAATACAGACAAAGAGCTTTGATGGGTTTTTTGTATTGGTTCTAGGTGCCAGGACCATGCAGTGCATGCTATATGTCACGGCATTAGCAGTGACCATGGGGACGTACACAGTGACAAATCATTTTTTCATGGTCAATATTCTAGACACCAATGTAGTGTTGGGTGTTCAGTGGCTTATCACGCTTAGGAAGGTCACTACAGATTGGGAGACTCTGGAGATGAAGTGGACGGACAAGAAGAGTGGGAAGCATGTGATGATGAGAGGCCTGCACACATGTTGAGATTTGTGGATAGCTTCGAATGTGATCTAGCTCCCAAAATTTGTGGAGAGACTAGACTACATGAGATCTCCAAGACCCACAAAAGGATTTGAGAAATTCCATCCAGTTTGGGAGAAAATTAATTAATTAATATTTGTAATTAAGGACCCTAAGTTTAACTTAAGAAAATTAAAATATTAAAGGTAATTAATTTAAACATGTGATGGAATTGACATAAGTCGCACGGACCTAGCTTTATTTTAATCTTAGCCATCAATTCAAGATTAGACCACAGCTATTGGTTTCCCAATGAGACAAGTATAAAGGAAAGGTTTAGGGTCAGTTGGAGAACACACACACGGAGGCAGAGCACTGAGACTAAGCTGGAATTCTAGGGCGTGGTTTGCTAAGAATTTCCATAAGTGTTTCAGCTGCAGTGAGGGGTAGTATTGGCTAAGGGGATGATTTGATCCCAGAGCCAAGAGACAGCGAGAGGAAAAGAAGCAACAACCAGGAGCAGCGCAAAGAAGCAAAGGCTACGCAGTAGCTGCGAGCGCAGAGGGTTTCAGCCGCTACGCAGGCCTAGAAAGTGCAATGCAGAGGCACTAGAAGGCCATCCAGGCTTACACAGGGCCAACCAGGGCAGCGTAAGGACTGCGTCACCCAGTCTGGGGTTATGCAACCCTCTCATGAGCAGCGCAAGGGCATCATCAGGCCAGTAAGGTCGACGTAGGCAGCTTCAAAGCAACGCTGGGGTTTCTAGAGGTAGAAAGGGGATGAGTTCTGTAAATCTCGTTTGAGGGTTTGAATCAGTCCAGTTTTCCATCTTCGGAACAACAAGTATTGCTGCAGATCTTATATTTCTCTATCAGGTTAACCAGTAAGGTGTCGAGATTTGTTGTACTTAGATTCTACATAATAAGATAAACCCTCCAACAGCCAGAAGACCGGTTTTCCCGCATTGGCCTTTTTCGGGGACAGTTGTCGAGAAAATCTTGTGTGTCACTTTGTCTGTGTGCATGTATTCTATTTAGATCTGAATCTGTGAAATATGTTAATGTGTTTACTTCGATGTTAATGCTGAAACTTCAAATTAATAACTTAATTAAGTAGGAGAAGTATAACCAGATTTAACAATAGAGTTTCTGCATAAGTAATATTGAGAAATTTTCACATCATATCAGAGCGATTTCATATCTAGTTGAATCATCAGCAAGAAGACTGAAGAATCTTTGTTGCAAGAAGCAGTAGAGAAAGCAGCAGCAGCCACAGAAATTCATACTAGAGGAAAGTGCAACAAAAGAGGGAAGTAGAGCCACACAGAGACCAGAGTGACACAGTCCCCCGCAGTCTCCACGCAGGCCCACGTACTCACATCGCAGAGGCAACACAAAGACAACGTTGGGATTGTCTGCTCACGCAGAGGCCAGCCAGGGTGACGCAGTCTTGAGGCTGTAGCTAATTCAGAGTGTCGAAAGCAGTGCTGCAAAGCTTCAATAGTTGCTAGTGGGGTTAAATTCCTGAAGATTTAGAATTTAGCCTGAACACTAGTTGAAAAAGAGCGAGAGGAGAAAAACTTCTTAGAGGATTTCCAGCCAAAGAAATCTACAGATCGTTCAGAGGATCGAAGAGAGTTGATTTGTTGTGTTTGGCAGATTCCAAGGAGGAAATCAATTGTTAGAGGGAGAAGAGGGTGCCTTTTTGTCAAGGACCCTAGATTCGAGCTTCAGTTGAGAAGTGGGGAGAGGAAGAATATGTTCCGTCAAAGCAAATCTGAGCAGATGGCACCTCATGGACTACGTGATCAGGATAGGTTGGACGGTCTATCCAACTTTGTAGTCTGGAAGGCCAGAATCCTGGTGGTCATGGAGGCATACGGTATGAGGGAGCATGTAGAAAAATTCCTGGCCATGCCAATTGATATTGTTCTCCTAGCGAAGCATAATGAAACAGCGGCACATGCCAAGCGCTTCATCATGGACGGGGTTAAGGATCATGTTGTACCACATATAGCCGATAAGAAGACGACTAATGAGATGTGGAAAGCCTTAACCGCCCTATATGAGGGTAGATCTATCTAGAGGAGAATGTTTTTGGAGAACCAGATGCGGTTATTTATGATGGCCAACGAAGAAGAAATTGAGCCCTTCCTTTTCAGACTACAGGCAATCAGGGATCAGATGACTGTCATGGGAGTGAAAGTGGAGGATGATGTAATGGTGAGGACTGCACTCAATGCGGTCACAGAGGACTGGGAAAATTTTGTCCAAAGTATCTTTGGCAGAGTGGACCTTCCCAACTGGGATAGTATGTGGGCGATCCTATGTCAAGAAGAACTTCGTCAACTCACCCAGAGGCAGCATAGCACCGGATCCAGTAAGGTGAAGAAGGAAGAGGAAGAATATGCAACCTTGGCATCAAATAGGCAACAAGGGAGGAAGAAGCATGATCTATCCAAGATCAAGTGTTTCCAATGTAGCGAACTAGGACATTTCGCCAACAATTTTCCTAGGAAGAAGAAGGACAAGGAAGCTTCTACCTCCAAGGCTGATGTGGCAGACGATGGCTCCGAAGATGACGTAGCCATGAGCACTGATGAACCAAGAAAGTGGGGTGACATGGATCTGTAGAGAAGCTACAGAGTGGTGGCGGGATCCTCGAGTAGCTCAGCTCTTGGATCACATCCGTGCTACGGGAACCTTAAGACAGTAGCAGGACAAGTCGAGCAGTTGGTGTAGAGAACCACGGATGGAGAAGAGGCAGAGCTAGATGCTGAGAGGGAGCAACGCAGTGCAGATGTAGCAGTAGCGTGGCAGCGCAGCACAGAGGGGGATGATGTGACTTCAAAAACGTAGTGCAGGCTGGTTGACGCAGAGCATAGCTCCAGCAACACAGTGGCTTCAGGAGGACAACATAGAGCAGCAGCCTATGGAGCTTCAGTGATGAGGATGCATCCCAACTAACTTGTCTATCAAATATTGGGCAAGATTTTTCAGTTGTTTCTCTCCACAATTGAAGCTGCTGTGCAACAATTGGCAGCACGGTACAACAGATTGAGAGGAAGCTGCAGTACAGATGTGGCAGTGGCGGTGGCAGCGTCATGGGAAATAGTACGGGAGAGCAGCAACAGCGCAGAGATGAAGGGTAGCAAGTTAAGCATCATCACAGAGACCCACACCAGACATCAGTGCAGAGCTTCGAGGTGAAGCAGTATTGTGCTAGAGCACTTTCCTTGCTAAGAGGGGAGTGTTGAGATTTGTGGATTGTTGGGGTAGCTTCAGATGTGCTCTAGCTCCCAAAAATTGTGGAGGGACTAGAGTACATGAGATCTCCAAAACCCAGAAAAGGATTTGAGAAATTCCATCCAGTTTGGGAGAAAATTAATTAATTAATATTTTTAATTAAGGACCCTAATTTTAACTTAGGAAAATTAAAATATTAAAGGTAATTAATTTAAACATGCGATGGAAATGACTTAACTCACACGAATCAAGCTTTCTTTTAATCTTAGCCATCGATTCAAGATTAGATCAGGTCGTTGGTTTCCCAACGAAAAAAGTATAAAGGAAAGGCTTGGGGTCAGTTGGAGAACACACACACGGAGGTAGAGCACTGAGACTAAGCTAGAATTATAGGGCGTGGTTTGCTAAGAATTTCCAGAAGTGTTTTAGCTGCAGCAAGTGGTGGTATTGGATAAGGGGATGATCTGATCCCAGAGCCAAAAGTCAGCAAGAGGCAGAATAACAGCAACCAGGAGCAGCGTAGAGAAGCAAAGTCTACGCAGCAGCTATGCAACACAGAGGTTTCAATCGCTACGTAGGCCCGGAAAGGGCAACACAGAGGTAGTAGGAGGCCATCCAGGCTTATGCAAGGCCAACTAGGGCAGCGTAAGGAATACGTCACCTAATCTGGGGTTACGCAGCCCTCTCCTGAGCAGCGCAGGGGCATCAGCAGGTCAGCAGGGTTGACGCAGGCAGCTTTAGAGTAGCACTAGGGTTTCTAGAGGCATAAAGGGGTTGATTTCTATAAATCTCGTTTGAGGGTGTGAATTAGTCCAGTTTTCTGTCTCCGAAACATTAGGTATTGTTGCAGACCTTATATTTCTCTGTCGGGTTAACCAGTAAGGTGCCTAGATTTGTTGCATAATAAGATAAACCCTCCAGCAGCCAGAAGACCAATTTTCCCGCATTGGATTTTTCTGAGGACAGTTGTCCAGAAAATCTTGTGTGACACTTTGTCTGTGTGCATGTATTCTATTTATATCTAAATCTGTGAAATCTATTAATGTGTTTGATTCGATGTTAATGCTGAAATTTCAGATTAATAACTTAATTAAGTAGGAGAAGTATAACCAGATTTAACAGTAGAGTTTCTACATAAATAATATTCAGAAATTTTCACAACATATATCCCCTCCTTCACA
The DNA here is from genome assembly GCA_034641835.2 of Pinus albicaulis. Classification (NCBI taxonomy): domain Eukaryota; kingdom Viridiplantae; phylum Streptophyta; class Pinopsida; order Pinales; family Pinaceae; genus Pinus; species Pinus albicaulis. Next base: position 524,504,103 of record CM076581.1, read on the forward strand.
AAACAGCCTCTCCGGTGACATCTAGATGGAAGTATAAAGATTTCCTCTGGAAGCGAGACACATAGAGCAAGGGGGCTTTACTTTCGAGGATTTCGGAGGCAGGCGTCTCAGGTCAGCCTAGGCACTCGGATGTGCAGACTATGCTAGACCATTACTCCACGGTGTTTGGGGACATTCCATTAGGACAACCACCAGACCGGGGGTTTGAGCACACCATTGAGCTGGAGTAGGGCATCTAGGCAGTGATCACCACTCCCTATAGGCACCCCAAAGCCTATAGGGATGAGATTGAGAAAGCCATACATGAGCTCTTGGCATTGGGGCACGTCAGGCCCAGCACGAGTCCATTTGCTTCTTCAGTGGTTCTGGTGAAGAAGAAGGACGACACACTGCGAATGTGCATAGATTACAGGGCTTTGAATAAGAAGACCATGAAGAACCGCTACCCTATCCCCAGGATTGATGAGTTGATGGATGAGTTGAGGGGAGAAAAGTTCTTCTCCAAGATCGATTTGAGGTCGGGGTACCACCAGATCAAGGTGAGGGACCAGGATGTCTCCAAGACTGCGTTTCGCTGCCACTACGGCCATTTCGAGTTTTTGGTGATGCCCTTTGGGCTGACCAATGCTCCGGCTACATTTCAGTCTTGCATGAACCACATCTTCTGTGGTCAGTTGAGGAAGTTCGTGCTGGTGTTTTTCGATGACATTCTCATCTACAGCCGCACATGGGAAGAGCATTTGCAACACATCGAGGCCGTACTGTGTATCTTGGAGGAGCAACATTTCTATGCCAAGCTGTCCAAGTGCGAATTTGGGCTAACAAAGATGCTCTATTTGGGGCATATCATCAGAGTGGACGGAGTGAGAGTCCATGAGGAGAAGATCTGGGCCATCTGGGATTGGCTGGAACCGAAGAATGTGACAGAACTCGGGGGGTTTGTGGCCATATGCACCTACTACCGGAAGTTCGTCAAAGGATTTTCATAGCTTGCGGCACCTCTCACAGACCTCACCAAGAAGGGGGGTTTTAGCTAGATAGATACTGTGAGGAGGGCCTTTAACATGCTCAAGGAGGTGATGAGCAACTGCCCTGTGTTGGCGTTGCCTGACTTCACGCAGCCCTTTGTGCTGGAGTGTGATGCTTAAGAAGAAGGTTTATGCGCAATATTGATGCAGGGGGGGGTCATCCCATAGCTTTCGAGAGCCAGAAGCTGCTGCCACATGAGAGGCTGTACCCCATATACGACAAAGAGATGTTGGGCATCATGCATGCGTTGGCCAAGTTTAGGTAGTACCTTATGGGGAACAGGTTTTGGGTGAGGACTAATCACAACTGTCTTTGATTCTTCCTTGAGCAGAAACAGTGGCAGGAGAGGCAACAAAAATGGGTCAGCAAGATCCAAGCTTATGATTTTGACATTGAGCATGTCAAGGGGAAGAACAACATGGTGGCAGATGCATTGTCACGGAGGTCGGCAACGCTGTCCTTGATGAGTTTGACGCAGACTGGAGGGCTCAACTTTTGGTGGAGTACTCCAAGGACCGTTTTGCATGTGAGATACTAGATGGGCAGGTGACAGATGATAGGTACCGGGTGATGGATGAGAGGTCATCTATTATCGTGATCGCATCTTCTTGAAAGGTAACTCCCAATGGGAGTGTAAAACTCGCAACTTGAATAAGTATATGTTATTATTTATAAAATATGAGATATGAGATATGATTACAATGGGGAATCACCGAGGCTTTAAATATAGCCTCATGGTGTCCCTTGGTGAAGAGGCATGATCTTTGATCATGCCCTTTCACTTAATAAAACTAATATAACTATATCTAACTAATAATTAATAAAATATACATAACATTGCCCCTCTCTTAAAGATGCTTTGTCCTCAAAGCATACGTAACAATGGACAATGTTGACGAATGCCTGGGTTTCTTGAGCAGTGGGCTCTTGCTTCCCACATTTTAAAAAGATCGTGGAGCATATTCTCGAGTTCCATCTTTTGTTGATCTGGATAGTGAAAAGATCTGATATCGACAAGGTCAGATCCTGTCTTGACTTCTGGTGACTCTTCATGGCTCCTTTTTGAAGATAACATTTCTAACTGACGACATTGTACTGTAGATGCTGGCGCTCTTGTTTGAATCATCTTTGTCATCAAAGATGAAGATACGACTTGATTCCCTGGGACTTGGAATCCATACAACCTGTGTTTCTGCCCTTTCCACTTAAAACTTATAAACTGCTTATGATGGTTGGCAGAATAATTACCTAAAGTTTGTAGCCATTGAATTCCTAAGACCACATCTACTCCTCCGAGTGGTACGACATAGAATGGAGATTCTAAACTAAAGTCTTTAATCTGCAATTTGACTTTATGGCATTTTCCTACCTGTTCAATCTTCTTACCATCGGCCACCATTACCTTCATATTAGGCATGGGAAAAGTAAAGAGGTTGAGTCTTTTGGCCATGGTTGAATCTAGAAAATTGTGCGTGCTGCCCGTGTCTATGAGAACCATTACGTTGTTTTTCTTAATATGTCCCCTTAATTTTAGTGTCTGAGGTTGTGATATACCTGTCATGGCTGATAATGACACTTGCGGAGTGCTGTCATCATCTACTTCTGGGGAGAATTCTAGGGTATCTTCTATCTCGTCTATGTCTGAATCATCATTGTTAGAATCATTAGTTGCTTCACAATTATACAAAAAAATTTCTTTCCCATTAGCACATATGTGCTTAGGGTCCCATTTTTCGCCACAACGTTTGCATTTGCCTTCCCTCATTCTTTGTATTTCCAAGTTAGATTTGTCTCCTTCGCAAAGGCGTGGTGGAACATATTTCATGTTATCTTCTTTTGTAGATTGAGGGAACCGTCGTCTCGGATATACTTTTTCTGGTTTTGATAACCTTTCAAATTTCTTTTCAGCAGCTTTTGCTTTTTGCCTTGCTACTTCTACAGATGTAATTTCATGTAGTTCGAGCTCTTCTTGTATATGGATTTTAAGAACTGAGATGTAAGACTGGATTAGACGAGATTCCGACAATCCTGGTACTCGTGTTGCCAAGGTCTCCCATTCTCGAGTGTACTCATCCACATCTCCTTTTTGGCGTAATTTGATAAATGTTGAAAAAAACTTTTCTTCTTTTATGCCTTGAAACCTTTTAAAGAATGCATCCTTAAATTTCCTCCAACTGATAGCAAGCGTCGTCTTTTTCCACCACATATACCAATTATATGCTTCTCCTTCCATTTTCATGGAAGCTTGCTTAATTTTTTCGTCGTCACTAGTAATGTCATAAATCTCAAAATATTCTTCCGCTTTATTAAGCCATGCAACGCTATTTTTTTCATTACCATCAAACTTGGGTAGCTCGATTTTGGCTTTTCGCTGATATTCTAATGGTGGAACAAGAAGGGGATATTGATTAGCAAATGCATTCCAGAGCTGCTTATTTTGAAAATCTGCATTACTATCTTCTTGATGATGTGGGGAATCGGTTTTTTCCTGATGCTCTTCTGAGTTCCCTGAATCTGCGGAATTGTTTTGTTGATTTTGTTCCATGTTAGGAGATATTGGGGATTGTGTCTGACTTAACTTATCTATCTTATCATTTAGCTTATTGAAGAGTTCTGTCATATTGTTCATTGCTTCGCTCTGCTTTTCTGTGGCCTCGTGATGATTTAGCCACATTTGTCTTTCTATTCGATTTCTCGTATCATGAACCTTTTTGATGTCGTTGGAATGTCCTGCAACTGTGCTTTCAAGATCGACTAATCTTTTTCCGAATTCTTCGAAATTATTATTGATTTGTTTCTCAATATCCACCAATTTCTTCTGGAATTCAGCCATTGACATCGATGAAGACATTGAACGTGTATGAGGTGGAGAATAATTTTCTGCCAGTTTTCTCTCCTTCTCTCTTTTTTTTTTTTAAATAATAATAATTATTATTATTTTTTTTAAATTATATAATTATTATATATATATAATTTTTGATTTAAAAATTATATAATATATAAATAAATTATATAATTATTATACAACAATAATAATTTTTATTATTATTTTTTTTTAAATCTAATTTTTATATAAAAATTAATTTAAATTAAAATTTATATAAAAATTAAATCTGTTTATATATATATATTTTAAACAAATTGATTTTATTTTGGAGATGTCCAACCCTAGGGTCACGATAGTTCACGATTTTTTTTTTTTATTAATTGTGAACTATATAATATATATTATATGACTATCGATCCACCCGGCACAAAACAAACTCGTTTGCTTTAAAAACGAGACCCTTCTACTTTAACATACCTATGATTATAATATCACAGAACCCGTTCGTTTTAAAAAAAATGAGACTCGTCCCCCGTATTTAACGTTGTCACCCGTATTTTAAAGCGCTCTACCGTAACCCGTATTTTTAAAACGTTGTATCATTTAAATGGTGTATCGTATGATGTATCGTTCCACTGTGCCGCGGAAATATATTTATATATATTTATGCAGCGGAAGAAACGGTCAACGACGAAAACACCCGGATCGAAGCAGTGACAACGACGACAGCGTGGACCAGACGCACCAGTCGAGGAACCGATCAATCGCACAGAACAGTCTATGACTGTGGCTACGCGTAGAGGATGGTCAGTGCGTCAATGCAGACAGGGTGGTGGGGGTAAGTGGGTTGTGCGCAGGTGGGAAGGGCTGAGGGGAATGGTGCTGGTGTGGCAGAGTACGTAGGGAATAGTGGTTGGTGAGCGTAGGGGGAATTAATTCTTTAGCCTTTCTGCACTTGGTAAGAAAGAAAATTTCTAGAATTTCCTTCGAAATTCTTTAATCTGATGATCACACAGATCCAGAAGAGTGATGGCTCCAATACCAATGGAGTGTAAAAACTCTGGTAAACTTGAATAAGTATATATTATTATTTATAAAAGATGAGATATGAGATATGATTACAATGGGGAATCACCGAGGCTTTAAATATAGCCTCATGGTGTCCCTTGGTGAAGAGGCATGATCTTTGATCATGCCCTTTCACTTAATAAACCTAATATAACTATATCTAACTAATAATTAATAAAATATACATAACACCCAACTCAGGGAGAATATTTTGCATGCAGCCCATGAATTGCCACTTTCAAGCCATCAGGGGTTCATAAAAACATACAGGGCCATCAGGGAGAGGTTCTCTTGGAAGGGCCACAAGGAGGACGTACTCCAGCATGTCCGAGAGTGCGCAGTCTGTCAGCGGAATAAAGGAGAGTTGAACCATCTAGTAGGTTTGCTACAACCGCTTCCCATTCCGGAGGGGAAATGGGAAAGCATCTCCATGGACTTCATCACCGGATTGCCCATGGTGCAGGGCAAGGATTGCATCTTTGTAGTGGTTGATCGATTGACGAAGTATGCACATTTATTCGCCATCCCAGCTCGGTACACTTCTTCGCAGGTGGTTGAGTTATTTTTCCGAGATGTCTTTAGACTCCATGGTCTTCCAAAGACCACAGTCAGTGACAGGGATAATCAGTTCATGGGAGGCTTTTGGCATGAGTTGTTATGTTTGGTGGGCACAAAGTTAACACCCAGTACTAGCTACCACCCACAGACGGATGGACAGACTGAGATATTGAACAAGTGGTTGGAAGGCTATTTGAGAAACTATGTCACAGGGCAACAAAAGTCTTGGCTACGCTAGCTTCATTTGGGGGAGTATTGATACAACATGACATTCCACATGTCAATCGGTATGTCTCCATTTTATGCTTTATACATTTATAATGCTTTGATTTTTTTTGATGTGATGTTTGGATCTAGTAAGGCCCCTAGGGCTAAGTACTGGATCCAAGAGAGCCAAGACATACTCCGGGCTCTCAAGGATAACATAGCCACATCATAGAACTAGAAGAAGCTAATCACAAATAGAGGTCGTGTGGAGAGGCAGTTTGAGGTGGATGATTTGGTATACCTCTGTCTTCAGACATACAAGCAGTCCACGCTAAAGCAGAAAGGGCCTGAGAAGCTCAAGCCACGCTTCTATGGACCATACAGGGTGATCAGGCAGGTTGGGGGGGTAGCCTATGAACTGGAGTTGCCAACCGGAAGCAGGATTCACAACATTTTCCATGTCTTGCGGCGAAAGAAGGCTTTGGGACAACAGGTGACAGCCACTGTGGAGCTTCCGCCTACGGATGTTGAGGGGCACTTGGTGCTACAACTAGAGGCCATATTGGACACTAGGAAGAGGCATCTGAGGAGCCGGATAGTGAAAGAATATCTGATTAGATGGCGAACCCTTCCAGATGAGGATGCAACTTGGGAGGGGGAGAAGATCCTCCAACATCCATCTCTGTAGTTGCTTGAGGACAAGCAACATTTTGGCGGGGAGGACTGTAATATTCCAAATTAGCAGTCAGCTAATTGGAATATTAATTTTGTCAAATTTTTCATTTTTCTAAAGTTAACTGGAAATAAGGTGGGTGAGGGTGACCCACAAATAAAATTTATAACTAGAGCACTTTCCTAAAGTCACTAAGGAAAAGATTAAAGCTGAAGTGGGACTTGTGGGGCAACATCACGTAGTAGAGAGCAACCTAGTGCAACACAAGAGAGGTAGCAGCATAGGCAGCGTGGGGACAACAATTGCGCAGTGGCAGCACAGTCCAGTGGGGCCCAAGGGAACGTTGGGGGATCAGATAGGTAAAATAGGATGAGAGCATCTCATTCCGGATTCATTCAATCATCATCTAATTTCTGTCTGGTAAACCAGAAGCATGCTTGAGCTGTTTAGCCAAGTCTGCAAGTGTTGTTTCACACAGATATTTCCGAGCAGAGATCTCAACCTCATAACTGAGGGACTTTGAGTGCCTGCTCAAGAGAGGAGTTACAGTTAGTTTTGGAGAGAGGCATCACAGGTACACCTTCAAGCATACGCAGTCCCTTCCAAGACAGCGCAGAGGCCATGCAGTCAGCTAGAGGATTACGCAGTCCAGCAGTGGAGCAACTTTGGGGAAGGAGGAAGAAAGATAGATTTCAGCTGGGATTTTGTGAGGAGGTCAACCACTTCTTAGCAATATTCTTGAGAAGATTCCAACAGTTGTTTCCAGTAGTTCAAACATAAGCCCAGTGTGCCCAGCAGAATAGCGTACCAAACCCAAGGGGGTGAATTTCTGGGGTCAGCCTTTCGGGAAATCCTTCACGGGTTTTTCTGTGTTTGTTGAGGAGAGTCCGGTGTCCAAGTCCCAAAATTTTCTGAGTAGTAGAACAACCTCAATGCGCAGTCCCTTTCCAGCCAGCAACAATAATTCCAGACAGGGCAGTGTAGAGGAGGAGCCATGTAGAGCAACAAGGATTTCTGAGCAGGGTTTGAGGGATTATTTCAGCCTGCCTTGTGCAGGCTAAGGTGCCATCTTCCTAAGCATCATATTGTATCTTTACAATTCAGAAAATTAATAAAATGGCTCAAAAGTTTTGGCTCATTCATGGTGTTTTTGATGTGTATTTATATTTGCTGTAGTTTTAGTCTTTGTAATCTTTATATTACTCTTTGTTCCCAATTTGGGGTATTACAGACTACGTTAAGGGCTACCCTCACCATAGTTTCCGCAGTTGGGGTGGATCCCACGGCTGCCAACTAGTCTCGAATCTCCTGAAGTATCATAAGGAATGGAGCAATTTGATCCCCCTTCTGCATCTTGATCATCCATAGCTTCTGCTCCAAGTACATATTTCGCTGCTCGGAAGTTCCTTTATACAATAGAGCCAAGGCCTCCCATATCTCTCTGGCGGTGTTCTTTCCAACTATATGCGAGACTATGTGATCCTTGACACCATCAAGGATTAATCTCTTGGCCTTTTCCATATCGGACTTGTACTTCTTGTTCTGATACAGATCTGTAGGTACAACAACCACATTGTCCACGAATGCTTTGAGATCATATTCATCTAGAAGGAATTTGATTCTTTCCTTCCAGATTATGTAGTTGGAAGATCCCTCCAATCGGTAATGATCTCTTAGTCCGTGAGATGCCATTTCAGCTGAAAACTATCAAACTGCTCCCTCTTCTTCTCCCTCTGCGCAACACTAGGCAGGCTTACGCACTCCTTGTGGAGATCATATATTGATGCTTGGATCTGTTGCTTAGATCTTGGAAAAATGTTGAAACCCTTGACAAGGAACTCATTGAGGAATAATTCCCCGCTATGTGCTCTTCTTCTTTTTCTAACGCTTCTCTGCCGAGCAACTGCCTGCAGAAAAACTGCGTCCCTTTGGCTTTTCATGAAGACTCTGCATTGCTCCCTCTGCCTTGAAAAAATCTCGATCTGGAAGTCTTTCCTCTCTGTCGACTCACTCAGAGAGAGTCAACCTCAAGGATTTAGTCCTCCTGGCTAAAACTGCGCAATCCCTCTGGGGATTCGATCTATTGTTGCTGCAACAATTTGGCCTTCACTTCAGTGCTAGGTCCACTTTGCCTCTTTCACATCAAATGCTCCGATATAATGTGAAAATTCCTAGAGTTGACAATCTCAGGAATCCTATTGCAACTAACTGAATTTACTTCTCCTATTATGTAAATTACATTGCAAAATTAGTTTAGATTTCTTCATGAATTACTAAAGTAAATTACTGAAGCAGCCTACACTTAATACTTTATGATTCTGAAACAAGGAAACTGAGTAATAATTAAATCATACATAAGACACTGTTATTTTTGGATGAAAATCCCCGGAAAAGCCCAATGCGGAAAAACCGATGCAACAAATCTAAGAGTTTGATATTATTAAGAAACAATTTCTAAATACAATCTTTGGATGCCTTGTTGGCTATCCAGTACAAAGAAATTACGACAGACAAAAATATAGTGACTTTTACCTCACACTGCAAGTCCCGGCTGATCCGGATCTGAACTAGCGAAATCCCAGCTCCCTTTGCGCTGCATATGCCCAATAGATGCAGAGGCCTGCGTGGGGACTTATGTGGACTGTGTCACCTCCTCTCTAGATCGATCTGCCTCTCGAAAAGTCGAGTTTCAGCCTTCCCAGCTCAGAAACTACGATCTCTAGTAAATCTCAGACTGTCTCTCGAAAGCACTGCGCAGTGTTTGCGTGGGCCTGCATCACACTCTATAGAGACTTTGTTGCTTCCTCTGCTAGTCCTAATGCCTCTCTACTATGTATTCTTGGTCCCAGAGAAGATACTCCGACTAATAACTATCTCTGCCCCTCACTGCAACTGGAATCACTTATATCTGATCTTCGTCCGAGCACTTGCTCCGTCAGAAGAATTCGATCACTTGATTCACTTGGTGTATTCTTCCAAATGACCCTCAAGCCTTCCTTTATAGTCTTTTGGTTGAGAAATCAACGGTCGAGATTAGATCTCTAATCAACGACTAATATTATAACATGACTTGATCTTTGCTTTCTAGATCATTCTCACTCTGTTTTATTAATACCCTTTAATTATTTAATTTCCTTAAGTTTAGACTTAAGGTTCCCATTGAAATAATTAATTTTTACAATAAAACATAATCCGAGTGGAACTTTGACAAACGGTTTCTGGATTATTTAAAATACCAGTGCCTAAGCCTCTCCACAAAATTTGGGACTTAGAGAACTTCCGATGCTACCAAAAATCAACAATGGCATCTCATTGTAAATCTTATTAAATATTTTGATAAAATCTGCAACAGATTCACTAGGGTTTCTTCTCAAGTCTTCAAATTCTATTAAATAGTAAACAAGATCCTTTTTAATTCCTCATTGATTCTTGAAGATGTTGATTAATTCATTCCATGAATTTATAGAATTCATTTGTAATTGCCTAAACCATATTCTAACATTTCCTTCTAATGATTGAACATATAATCTTATATAAACATCCTCATGTTCAATGTTCATATTGTCTGTGAAATCAAGGAATGCAGTCAAATAATATTCTGCAGATGGCCATGTTTCTCCATTAAATCAGGGTAAGTGTTTCAAATACAAATAGGGAAAAGCATGAAGTTGGTATGCTGGTGGAAGTACTAATGTTGCATACCGAGTTGTTACAATTGGTTGAAATCCAACCATTTGATGTGGTGGTAAGATTGTATATTTAGGAGAGATTTTACTGGAATATGGCTGAGATGGGAGCTTAGGCCTTTTGAAAACCTGATGATGAATAACTAATTTCTGGACTTCAAATATGTTTTTCTCATGATCTTCAAAAGCTAGAGGATTAGTATAAATGCTAAGTTCCTCTTCAGGCTTGGTAGAAATAGAAGGATAAGCTTGAATGTCAGAAGAAATGAAATCAGCTGGTTTCAATTCAAGAATTTGAAGTTTTAGATCTTCTTCAGTATCATATGGTTCAGAATGGAAAGCAAGAAACTCAAAAGACTTAAGCTAATGAACTAGTTATGCAGATTGAAAATCTACTCCCTTAGAAAGGAGTTCTAAAACTTTAAGTGGTAGATATGATAATTCAGCGGGGTTTCGGGTTGATTGATAGGGCTCATCTTGTGACACTGCTTCAAGTGGAAGAGGAGTAGAATTAAAATTGGAAGCTTCTAATCTATGTGTAATAGATGCAATTCTCACAAGTCTCTCTGGATCTGATAAAGGAGAATAGAGTGGAAGAGGAGTAGAATTAAAATTGGAAGCCTCTAATCTACGTGTAATAGATGCAATTCTCACAAGTCTCTCTGGATCTGATAAAGGAGAATAGAGCTCAAAATTTGAATGATATCTGGTATGCCTGCGTGAAGCAAAATTTAATATGTGAAGTTGCCAGGTGAAGGATTTTAGCTTGTCGACCTCTTATTCACCATTGAGAGGTAAGTCTAATCGTTGTCCCATGGAAAAACTTGAAACTTCGTTCCCCTGCAACAACGACAATCTGATGTTGTATCTTTGTAGACAATTTTAGGCTAGAGAATTGTGCCATAGCATCTAAGTAAGGGTTTAATTGAATTGGATGACCAATGTATTAAACCTTTAGCACATGTAAAATCTAAATATTTCTAAGAAGTTCAAAGGGTTGATTTTCATTCATAACAACATAAATCTTTTAGTTGAGTTTGAAAGTGGAATATAAGAAGATATGTGATAATCAAACATCCATATTGAATATTTAATTAATCAAATCTAGTTGATGCGTGCATAAAAATTCTATAGCCAAACAATATATGTTCAAAATATGACAAAAGGCAACAATTAAAAGATGTAGAGGAATTAACTTAAACAAACTATTTAGTTAACTAATCTCCATAATGATTATAACTTCGCAGTGGACTTTCAGGGAGATTGATACTCATTCTAGCCTTTACCTAACTACTATGTTACTTTGAACATATGCAGAAATAGATTATGAAAAATACAAAATAATAACTTGAAAGACTCACATGAACAAAACCTATTAAGAATGAAGTCAAAATCCTTTGATTATCTTCAGAAAATTTCATAGTACAATAGTATCACTCGTGTTGAGATTGAGTGTTGGGGTAACATCGGATGTGCTCTAGCTCCCAAACTTGGTGGAGGGACTAGAGTACATGAGATCTCCAAGATCCAGAAAGGGATTTGAGAAATTCCATCCCGTTTAAGAGAAAAATAATTAATTGATCTTTTTAATTAAGGACCCTATGTCTAACTCAGGAAAATTAAAAGATTAAAGGTAATTAATTTAAACATGTGATGGAAATGACTTAAGTCACACGGATCAAGCTTTATTTTAATCTTAGCCGTCGATTCAAGATTAGATTACGGCCGTTGGTTTCCCAACGAGAAAAGTATAAAGGAAAGGCTTAGGGTCAGTTGGAGAACACACACAGTGGCAGAGCACTGAGACTATAAGCTGGAACTCTAGGGCATGGTTTGCTAAGAATTTTCAGAAGTGTTTCAGCTGCAACAAGGGGTAGTATTGGTGAGAGGGATGATTTGATCCCGGGCCAAGAGTCAACAACAGGCAGAGAAGCAACAGTCAGAGCACCGCAGAGGGAGCAACAAATGCATAGTGCAGAGGCAGCAGGAGGCCATTAGGGCTTACGCAAGTCCAACCAGGGCACCGCAAGGACAGTGTAACCCAGTCTGGGGTTACGTAGGCCTCTCTTGAGCAACATAGAGGCACACAAATGCTAGCAGAGCTTATGCAGAGGGCTTCAGAGCAGCGTTGGGGTTTATGAAGATAGAAAAGGTCTGAGTTCTGTAAATTCCGTTTGAGGGTGTGAATCAGCCCATATTTGCTGTACATAGAATCTACTTAATAATATAAACCCTCCAGCAACTAGAAGATCGGTTTTCCCGCAATGGGTTTTTCCAGGGACAGTTGTCTAGAAAATCTTGTGTGTCACTTTGTCTATGTGCATGTATTCAATTTAGATCGGTATTTGTGTACGTTTTTAAAGTGTTTACTTCAATGTTAATACTGAACATTTCAGATTAATAACTTATATAAGTAGGAGAAGTAAATCATGATTTAATAGTAGGGTTTCTGCATAAGTAATATTCATAAATTTTCACAACGTATCAGAGCGATTGCAGATCTACCTGGATCACTAGCAAGAAGACTGAAGAATCCTTGCCTCAAAAAGCAACAAATAAAGCACCAGCATCCGCAGAAATCTGGACCAGAGAGGACAGCATAGCAGTAGAAGGGAGCAGAGACATGCAAGGGCGAGAGTGACACAGTCTCCACGGAAGCCCACGTACTTACTGCGCAGAGGATGTGCTGAGACTGTCTGCTCACGCAGAGGCCAACTAGGGTGACGCAGTCCTGAAGTTGTTACTGATTCAGAGTGCCAGAATTTGGACCAGAGAGGACAGCGTAGCAGTAGAAGGGAACAGAGCCACGCAGAGGCCAGAGTGACGCAGTCTCCACACATTCCCACATACTTACTGCGCAAAGGTAGCGCAAAGGTTGTGCTAGGACTGTCTGCTCACGCAGAGGCCAACCAGGGTGACGCAGTCCTGAAGATGTTACTGATTCAGAGTGCTAGAAGCAGTGCTGCAGAGCTTCAATAGTTGTTGGTGGGGTTAAATTTCTGAAGGTGCATAAAGTATCCTGAGCACTAGTTGACAAAGTGCGGGAGGAGAACAACTTCTTAGAGGATTTCCAGCCAAAGAAATCTGCATATCGATCAGAGGATCGAAGGGAGCTGATTCGTTGTGTTTTGACTTCCAAGAGAGGAAGTCATTTGTCAGAGGGAGCAAAGGGTGCCTTTCTTGCCAAGGACCCTAGATCTGAGCCTCTAGCATAGAGAGAAGGATTAGTTCCGACAAGTTTTTTGAGCAGATGTGTTAATTTTGGACAACTAGGTCCAAACTCCATGTTGTGATGCTCAAATGAAGATGCCAATATTTTTATTGGACTCCTCTTTCGGAGAGGTACAAGATCGATCTAAATATCATCTTGATCCGATGAGCATAACATTTATTTTGAATTTATTCAAAATATGTGCAAGTCGGCTTGAAGGTTTGGAGCCCCAGCAATTGTGTCACACACCCTCATTGATGGATATAAATTGGTCAACTTTGGAGGACATTTTCACTCATCACATCCTCACACATTTCTCTCTCGTCATCTGATTGGTTCGATCACCTTGGAGGCTCTTCTCTTCACACGTGGGAAATTTCAGCAAGGAGAAAGTTTTGTTTTCGGCCGAGGGTTTCTACTGCAGTGTTGACTTTGGTCAACATATGGTCAAATTGACTTGAAACTCTCCCAATCTTTCGATTTCCTCAATCCACATTTTTCGGCACAATTCCCAAGGCTGGATGTTGACTTTGACTTGGATGCGTTGACTTTGATGATGTTGTTTGCGTTGACCGTTGACTGTGACAACGTTGAATTTCATTGACTTTTGGGGTTGACTAATCTTGTTGTCCTAGAGGGTTGTGTGACACTTCTGGTTGGCTGACCGTATTGAGACTTTGCTGGTTGAAGCATCCTGCTGACCTTCGTAACGAACCAACACACTTATATATTTTGGTTTGTCCTCTGTCGATCTACTGGTATGTTCTATCAGCATTTTACTTTATTGTTAATGTGATTGCTAACTGATTTTGCGATAAAAAAAAGTAAAGTTGCATCAAGCATAGAACATCTGCAAAAATTTACATGGTATCAAAGCTGAGGTGAAGACAAAACCCTAGTTTGTAGCAATCACCAAAAAAGAGCATGGGTTCCTCTAACTACAATGGCTTTAAGGCTGATGACAAATTGAATAGGAAGGATGACTTCCATGCCTGGAAGATTACATTGGATCTTATGTTGGAAGACCAAGATTTCATGGACTATGTGCATGGTAAAATCCAAGAGCCTCCATCAACTACAACTGCTGCTGCCAAAACAAAGTACAAGAAGGGGGAAATCAAAGCAAAGTTGATGATAAGGGACTCAATTCATAAGATTCTGGTTGCCTACATCTCTGAGCTGGGCACATCCAAGGAGACGTATGATAATTTGGTCAACATGTTCAAGGCCAACAATGCGAATCAAGTCCTATTCTTCAAGAACCAATTGAAGAATCTGAAGAAAGGCAGGGATGAGTTTGTTCAATCATATTTTTTTAAGCTGACCGAAATCAGGAATAATCTTCTGGCTATTGGGGAGACAATAGTTGATCGAGAGATGGTTCTCACCGCACTTGGAGGTCTCTGTTACACATTATTTTGTTACGATGACATTTTACTGTCTATATGGGTTCATCAATACCTATATAATGCTCCCTTAGAGGTCTAAAACCCTAAAGTTCCTAAACCAAGTCTTGGATTTGGAGAAAAGGTTGTAAAAAGAATAAAAGCACTTGTACCGCACTTTTCCTTAGCCTTACCTGCGGCACCGCACCCCTTTTTCTCTAAAAAATGTGGAGCCGACCACACGTGTTCTTCATTAAAGGTGCGGACCCCTGTAAAAGGTAAATTGAAGGCGAAAGTAAATTCTAGATGCCCAATTGGTCGAATATTCTCCCAGCTGGAAGCTTCTAGAAGGCATTATCCAGTCGAAGCCTCAATCCCTCCATTCATGATGAACATTCATCCCTTCATAAAAGGAGTCTATTCCTTGATCTTTGGAACTTAATCCCTTGATAAGAGGACTCTATCCCTTCCATTTTGGAACTGTAACCACTTTCCTTCTCCTATAAATTGAAGCTTTGGTTCAGTCTCAAGGGTAGACGCTGATATATGTAAAAATTCTCTATACATTTTGTATACACTTAGTACTTGCTTTGTACTTGGTAGCTACGATAGAGAAGAGAATTTCTGAAGAAACATATTCTTTTTGCTAGCTGTTATCTATGCGAGAACGATTACACACTCGTATTTAGGCTGGTTCAAAGAGTGGAAGGGCTTGTCAGACCAAAGGAAAACGCTTGTTCCGGACCCCGGAAGGACCTGTACGACATCAAGGCGAACGCGGTTGTAAGACTCCTTCTTTTATTTAAAGATAATACAAATGGATCTTGTTTTCTCAATAAGTTGTTTATGTGTTTACTTGAATGACTTATTTCTTAAATTCCTTGATCATTAAGATAGATTTGTGATTTTTGAATTAGTATATGTTGCAGGTGCTTTTGATTCTCTTCCATGTCTTTGTTTACAGATCTTAAGAGGTGACTTCTTGGAACGACGAGAAAGAAGAATTCAACTAGCATTGGATCACAGGTAGGTCCTTTGTTCATCATAGAAAATTCTAAATCATATATAATCTAGAGAAAGTAGTTTACATTTGTCTTGTTTGTTTCTAGCTATCCTTGTGATACTAGGGAGATCCTTCTTGTCCGCAAGAATGATTTATCCGCCTAACAAAATGGCGACTCCGCTGGGGACGTCCTGAACTTAGTTTCTTTTTATTTTTGAGTTTGACTTTTGAAAGGATTTTTCTAGTTTTGATTAGTCTGCATTGGGTTGGGTAAGTTAGCTTTTAGAATCCTTGAAAAGTAGATTAGAATTTTTTATTTTTCTTTATGTTTTCTGGTCTCCACACTTTTTCTTTGAAAACGGTGTGGTAACCTCTGTAGTTTCTCTGTGTAAACAGTGCGGTACCGCACCCTTTTATACTGAAACCTGCGGACTTAAGAAAAAATTTGAAAAATTTAAGATTCTCTTTTCTGGAACCAGATTACATAATTCTAAGTATTTGCCCAAACTTGTTTTGACTGTCAAAAGCCTTGTGTGTCAATTTCTTTCAACAACTTTTACAATCTCATCAGTCTCTGTTAAGTTAATTAGGTGTTTTGAGTTTCTTTTTGAAGAAATTATTAATTTGATTTCCTTTGGTCATTACTTCGAGGTTTGTCTCAGTCTCTTAATTGTGTCATTATTTTGATTTCCTTTGGTCATTACTTCGAGGGGGGGCTAAATTGTGTCTGAGTGTTAATCACCTTTGAGTGTTTTTACTTTTTGATTGAAACTCTCACCCAATTTTCTTTACTTACACTTGATTGGTTCTTTAGATTACATTAGAATCATCTTGTGTTTGAGAATTCTCTTGCATAGATTACATTTGCATTATTAGAATTATCATTTTCAGAATATGAATGAAAAATGTGCATAGATTACATTTGCATACTTTTCAAGTGAATTGTGCATAAATTACCACTGCATAGTTTACATTCTGAAAAATCAATCGTAGATTTAGATCAGTTTCTTTGATTTGAATTTACATGTTTTTATGCTTGTTTTAAAAACATAAAAATAAAAAATTTGGAATTGATTAGCATTAGTTTTTCTTGATGAAATTAGTGCATTAGAGAATTTGTTATATTTTCTCTTATTGATCAATTTTTGCATTGTTGGAAGTGAATGGAAAATCTCTCCTTACTTTAGTTAGGATTCATTGAATTGAAAATATTACATTATCATATTCGATTGCATTCAGTTTTGGGTCGGGTCATAACACCATTGGTTTCATATCCATTTACCCTTTGAGTAATAACAGCCCAAATAACACAACGCTTAATAAAATTCATCTAGTAATTTTTACATTTTTAGGGCTCTTTCCACCAATCTAGCTTAGAATTAGTGCTTTGGAATAGGTTGTAGTTAACTTTCCAAAGCAACTAAACAAACAGTAGCATCTTGTGGTAGGAAAAATTCCAATTGTTGCATGTATGCTCTGGGAAGCTCCTCCTAAAAGAGTCAAGCACGAAATCATATCCGAACCAGTGAGGTAATCATACCTATCTCATTGGGAACGATAGAAGATGTGCACATATTAAAAACGGTAAACCTCAGATAGACCATTGTCGAGGAGCCTGGGGTCACTTGTCGGTAACCTTGGATTATATCAAGGAGCCTTCAAGAGGATTGAGCTTGATACTCTGCCCTTGCGTGTATATCGGATCGTATAATGTTCCCCCATGTATATTTGTTCTCATTGGTGACCTTAGTGGCTATATACTTTAGGATTCTTTCCCAAGGTGACGGTGGAGGGAATCACCCATTTGTATATGTTAGGCCCGACCAGACTCACTGACCTCCCAGTCTCCCCACTCGAGATGGTTTAAGTGAGAAACTTGGCATCAAGTTCATTTGCTTCTATTGCTGTGTTGTCTTGGGGTAACTGTTCCAACCGCCATTTCTGCATTAAAATTCTACGATGTTGGATTTCATCACCAACTAGTGTTTTTAGTGTGGGAATCTACTGTTTGTGTGTGGTTTGACTCCTAGATTTGTTAGTGCATGTTCATTTGTTTGTTTTTACTTTTTAGAGACCATAGGTGTGAATTGTGAATTGTTAATTTTATTTATGAATTTTTAATAAAATTCACTGAAGTTGAATCTAATGGCAACTGTTCCGAAATTTACCAACCAAGGAACCCCTCTTAATGAGAATCCTAGTATTTTTCCTTGCTTGGAAATGTTGGTCCTCCTTATATGGCTACATTGTCATTACCTGGATTTACAATAGGTTTACCGGTATGGTTATTTTCAACTTCGTTGGCCCCGAATACTCAAATTGTTCCACCTCAACCGAATGCTTCACCTCAACAGAGTTCACCATCTCAACATCACCAACCTTCTGTTAACCCTTTACCTTCTTTGCCCAATGTGTCTTCCTCCCTTTCTTCCACTTCGCTTGGTAAAAGCCTTGACGCTAGTAACCAGGTGACTAAGAAGAAGAAGAAAGGGAAGAAGAAGAAGAAGCAAGATAAGAAAGAAGTCAACCAGTTAACCATCGCTGTAAGTGTTAGTAGTGCTGAGGAAAACTCCAACATGCATCGTAAACCCAAATTCCCTTGCAATCTTTGTAAGGGTGACCACTTCCTTATCAATTATCCTGGTATTCCTAAGGTCTTGGATGTATGGTCAGAAAAATCCCATCAACTTACTGTTGATCCATCAACCAGTGATAGTCAGGTTCCTGGGAAAAAGGGTAAAGTTAGGTTTCCTTGTAGGTTATGCAAAGGGAGTCATCAAACTCACATTTTCCCTCACATGGATGAAGCCTCAAAATTGTTGGAAAACCTTACTGTTCCACAGCAAAAACTTCCAACCGGTTACCGTCAAATTTCTCCCAACCTACCGTCAACTGACGGAGTGATTGATCTAATTCCAAGTACAGTCAATCCCACTCTTCCATTGGAGAGTGAAACTGATATCACTCAGGTTGATGATCCATTAGTTGATCAAGTGGTTGACTCAATTTCACATTCGGTCGATCCCACTCTCCCTTTAGAGAGTGAACTTCATACCACTTAGGTTCTTCTTGTTACATCAGATTCTTCTATGCCAGGGGGCATTTCACCTATTTCTACAGCACCCCCTCCAAGTACTGAGATCTTTTCCTTTGATTGGAATAGATTGACAGAACCTCGTCTTCCTTCCTCCATCCATTTCCAAATCATTGTGAAGGTTTGTGGTAAGAATGTGCGTCGCACAAATGTAGATGAAGGTGCTTTTGTTAGTATTTTATCCTCAAATGCTTGGCAAGCTTTGGGTTCCCCTCAGCTTGTGCTTGTTACGCAGAATTTGTCAGCTTTTAACAGAACCATTAGTGAACCTTTAGGGATCCTTACTAAGTTTCCTATTACCCTGGAAGGTAAAACTATCTGTATTGATCTTATGGTAGTTCGAGGCCCCTTGGATTTCAATTTACTCCTTGGGCATCTATGCAATGAAAGCTGTCGTATCGACACTCTTTCGCGTGATGTCTTTCCCTCACAATGGAAACATTGTGACTGTTGACCAACTTTCATTCGCTAGTCTTGATTCGACTACCAATAATCCGACACCCCTAAATTTTCCTTATACGGAAGTGGTATCTACCCTGCCACGAGTTAATTATGTGGCAACCAGTCCCATGTTTTCAGTTACCGATGCAAACGAGCCTCTCACTGTTTGCTCGACTTCCTTTGACTTAGATCCGGTAATTGACATGGAAAACTCTATGGGATTATTCGAACGTGATGTTCCTGTCCCTTTTGAGTCCCTTGACATGTGTTCCTTTCAGAGAATTGTTCTTCCATCTGATGAAGACCTTTTGGAAGCTATGATCGAGGAGTGTCCCTTGACATGTCTTTCTTCCAGATGGAAGCCATGACAAGGTCACCAAGAGGAAAGTTCCTTTCACTGTGTTAACCTCGTTAAAAAATGAATCGGTGGGTAATGAGGAGAGTTCCTTTTACTGTGTCAAATTCATTAAAAAATGAAACATGTCTATGAGGATAGTTCCTTTTACTGTGTCAACCTCGTTAAAAAATGAAAATGGTCACTGATGAGCATAGTTATTTTCATGTGTCAAACTCATTAAAAAATGAAACAAATCCTCTCCTAGTCAAAGTTGAGTCTTTCATCTGATCTCGTAAATGCACCTTCATTCCATCCAGTTATTAGTAACTAGTACTCTGCTTAGTTGAATGCAATGAAGCTTGGGGGGCATGTGCTCTAGCAAGTTACGCTTGGGGGGCATTCAAACTTATCTCAAGCATGATTTTTCCTTTGATTCAAGCTTGTGTAAAAATGAAACAAACCCATTCTCAAGCACAGTTTTCCTACATTTCAAGCTTGTGTAAAAATGAAACCACTTTCAAGCATGATTTTTCCTTTGTTTCAAGCTTGTGTAAAAATGAAACATGTTTTAGATGAGGACAGTTATTTCAATGTGTCAACCTCGTTAAAAAATGAAACAGACCCATGGGGACAGTTATTTTTCTGTGTCAACCTCATTAAAAAATGAATCAGTAGGTTATGTAGGTAGATTGCAGAGAGTAGATTGATAGATTCCATGATGATGGTTCTTCTCCTGTGTCAACCTCGTTAAAAAATGAATCAGTGATTAAAGAGGAAAGTTCTTTTTAGTGTGTCAACCTCGTTAAAAAATGAATCAGTGATTAAAGAGGAAAGTTCTTTTTACTGTGTCAACCTCGTTAAAAAATGAAACATGTTTTAGATGAGGAAAGTTCCTTTTACTGTGTCAAACTCGTTAAAAAATGAAACAGACCCATGAGGACAGTTCTTTTCCTGTGTCAACCTCATTAAAAAATGAATCAGTAGGTTATGTGGGTAGATTGTAGAGAGTAGATTGATAGATTCCATGAGGATGGTTCTTCTCCTGTGTCAACCTCCTTAAAAAATGAAACAGATAC
This sequence comes from Pinus albicaulis, assembly GCA_034641835.2. Lineage (NCBI taxonomy): Eukaryota > Viridiplantae > Streptophyta > Pinopsida > Pinales > Pinaceae > Pinus > Pinus albicaulis. The sequence continues at coordinate 524,524,698 of CM076581.1, forward strand.
CAAGAGGAAAGTTCCTTTTACTATGTCAACCTCGTTAAAAAATGAATCAGTGGGTAATGAGGAGAGTTCCTTTTACTGTGTCAACCTCGTTAAAAAATGAAACATGTATATGAGGATAGTTCATTTTACTGTGTCAACCTCGTTAAAAAATGAAATAGGCCCTTTTGAGGAATGTTCCTGTTACTGTGTCAACCTCGTTAAAAAATGAAACCGGTCACTGATGAGCATAGTTCTTTTCCTGTGTCAAGCTCATTAAAAAGTGAAACAAATCATCTCCTAGTCAAATTTGAGTCTTTCATCTGATCTCGTAAATGCACCTTCATTCCATCCAGCTATTAGTAACTAGTACTCTGCTTAGTTGAAGGCAATGAAGCTTGGGGGGCATGTGCTCTAGCAAGTTACGCTTGGGGGGCATTCAAACTTATCTCAAGCATGATTTTTCCTTTGTTTCAAGCTTGTGTAAAAATGAAACAAACCCATTCTCAAGCACAGCTTTGCTACGTTTCAAGCTTGTGTAAAAATGAAACCACTTTCAAGCATGATTTTTCCTTTGTTTCAAGCTTGTGTAAAAATGAAACATGTTTTAGATGAGGACAGTTCTTTTACTGTGTCAACCTTGTTAAAAAATGAAACAAACCCATGAGGACAGTTCTTTTCCTATGTTAACCTCATTAAAAAATGAATCAATACGTTATGTAGGTAGATTGTAGAGAGTAGATTGATAGATTCCATGAGGATGGTTCTTCTCCTGTGTCAACCTCGTTAAAAAATGAATCAGTGATTAAAGAGGAAAGTTCTTTTTACTGTGTCAACCTCGTTAAAAAATGAAACATGTTTTAGATGAGGACAGTTATTTCAGTGTGTCAACCTCGTTAAAAAATGAAACAGACCCATGGAGACAGTTCTTTTCCTGTGTCAACCTCATTAAAAAATGAATCAGTAGGTTATGTAGGTAGATTGTAGAGAGTAGATTGATAGATTCCATGAGGATGGTTCTTCTCCTGTGTCAACCTCGTTAAAAAATGAAATAGATACCAAGAGGAAAGCTCCTTTTACTGTGTCAACCTCGTTAAAAAATGAATCAGTGGGTAATGAGGAGAGTTCCTTTTACTGTGTCAACCTCGTTAAAAAATGAAACATGTCTATGAGGATAGTTCCTTTTACTGTGTCAACCTCGTTAAAAAATGAAACTGGTCACTGATGAGCATAGTTATTTTCCTGTGTCAAGCTCATTAAAAAATGAAAAAAGTCCTCTCCTAGTCAAAATCGAGTCTTTAATCTGATCTCGTAAATACACCTTCATTCCATTCAGCTATTAGTAACTAGTACTCTGCTTAGTTGAATGCAATGAAGCTTGGGGGGCATGTGCTCTAGCAAGTTACGCTTGGGGGGCATTCAAACTTATCTCAAGCATGATTTTTCATTTGTTTCAAGCTTGTGTAAAAATGAAACAAACCCATTCTCAAGCACAATTTTCCTACATTTCAAGCTTGTGTAAAAATGAAACCACTTTCAAGCATGATTTTTTCTTTGTTTCAAGCTTGTGTAAAAATGAAACAAACCATTTTCAAGCATAGCTTTTCTACGTTTCAAGCTTGTATAAAAATGAAACCTATCTTGAGTCCATTTTGGTTATTATTTTCAAGACTCGTTAAACTCATGAAAATCCCGAGCTTCTTTTGCTGTTCTTTTCAAGCTCGTAAAACATACATGAAATGTCGAGTTCTTTCCGTCTTTTCCTGCCTCGTTAATTAAATTGAAAGTCGACCATATGAGTACACTTTTTATCACTTTTTCGAACTCGTTAAAACTTACGAAAAAGTGAAAACCATGAATACATTTTTATCCCTTTTTCGAACTCGTTAAAACTTACGAAAAAGCGAAAGCTATGAGTACATTTTTATCCCTTTTTCGAACTCATTAAAACTTACGAAAAAGCGAAATAAGATGAGTATACTTTTACCGTTTTTTCGGACTCTTGAAAATTACGAAAAAGCGAAACCCTGGAGTTTTCTTTTAAGCCATTTTCAGACTCTCTAAACATGAAAAGATTGTCGAGTACTTGACTATTCGAACTTGTTAAAGGAAATGAACAATCGTCCCTTCAGTATAAGTTTACCCCTTTTCCAGACTGAAATAGACTATTTACAAAAAAGGTATACGTTGACTAATCATGGTCAATAGAGTTCTCTCCTGTATTATTTTATCCTTTTTCGGGCTTGAGAGACTAAATTTACGAAAAAGTACACCCACGGAGTTTCCTTAAGTTTTTCTTCTAACTCCCTAAAATTGAAAAACACCGAGTTTCTCCTATACTGAACTCGTTAAAACTAAACAGTAAAGGACCTGTCGATTACAAACAGGAACGAACCACTCCTTCTTAGGGTTTGATTTTATACTAAGTTGGACTCATCCGAAGGATGACCTTACATAACAAGCAAATGTTATCCTCCTCAAGCTCGTCAAAAATAAAGAGGTACTTGCCAGAAATGGTGTGGGAAAAAGAGAGAAAATGGATCCAATTGTTAAACTTTTTTTAAAAGAAGTATACCACTCTTGAATACGACACTTTTTGTCACACTTCTACCTGGGTTGGGAAAATCCTTTGCCTATCACTTAATCAAACCACATTGAAAGTCTTTAGCTGGTTTCTGGGTATTAGCTTTAGGTCAATTGTCACCAAACCATCTGCAATGTCATTATGTGTTCAAGAGGACAGTTCAAATAAACCATTTATTTGTAAACATTTGTCTCTATTCGCGTTGACCATCTCTGAGTCAGTCCTTGCAAAATATTTCTACAAAACTTGATCTAATGGTTTTGTGTCGTGGGCTTTCCTATGATGGGTCACTTTCTATCGACAATAGCATATCATCTAGGAATTTGATCTAGAATCCTTCAGTACCTTGGAATCTACATGCCTTAATGGCAGGTTTCTCGCTTTCAACGACATATTACATTATTGATCTTCGATCGAATGATTCCGTGAAGTGTTCGACTTCAAATCATTTATTCACACTTCATAGTTTGTACTAAGTACTTTGAGAGCCATTGTTATTATTGGTGGTTTCTCTCACACTTGTTAACAGTTCACATCATTGACTGGTAATCAAGTGGTTTCTACCATGTTCGACTTCGACACAATCAATCGCATGGATAGAATTGTACTAGTTCGGGTAGCCGAAATCAAGACCCTGTATCTAGTTTCCACCATCTAGGCTGCGAGGAGTTTTATTATTCATTATGTAGTAGACTATTCAAGACAGATGGTTGCGTCCATACTATGTCTACTATTGATGTAATTTTAAAATCATTTCTATATCAAAACATTTTAGTTAGTTTTGATCTGAGTATGGGAATGCCTACTTCAGCGATATTATATGTGTGTGTGTGTGTGTTTGCATTGAATGTTTTTACAGGTCTCAATCGGTGTGTCCATAAGCCAATCCTCGGAATGATAAAGCACTTCACTCTTCGAATTATCTCAGATTTCGCGCTTTAGGGGGCAATCTGTTACACATTATTTTGTCACCATGACATTTTACTGTCTATATGGGTTCATCAATAACTATATAATGCTCCCTTAGAGGTCTAAAACCCTAAAGTTCCTAAACCAAGTCTTGGATTTGGATAAAAGCTTGTAAAAATCATAAAAACACTTGTACCGCATTTTTCCTTGGCCTTACCTGCGGCACTACACCCCTTTTGCTCTAAAAACTGCGGAGCCGACCGCACATGTTCTTCATTAAAGGTGCGGACCCCTGTAAAAGGTAAATTGAAGGCGAAAGTAAATTCCAGAAGCCCAACTGGTCGAATATTCTCCCAGTTGGAAGCTTCTAGAAGGCGTTATCCAGTCGAAGCCTCACTCCCTCCATTCATGATGAACATTCATCCCTTCATAAAAGGAGCCTATTCCTTGGTCTTTGGAACTTAATCCCTTGATAAGAGGACTCTATCCCTTCCATTTTGGAACTGTAACCACTTTCCTTCTCCTATAAATTAAAGCTTTGGTTCAATCTCAAGAGTAGATGTTGATATATGTAAAACTTCTCTATACATTTTGTATACACTTAGTACTTGCTTTGTACTTGGTAGCTACGATAGAGAAGTGAATTGCTGAAGAAACATACTCTTTTTGCTAGCTGTTATCCATGTGAGAACGATTACACACTCGTATTTACGTTGGTTCAAAGAGTGGAAGGGCTTGTCAGACCAAAGGAAAACGCTTGTTCCGGAACCCGAAAGGACCTGTACGACATCAAGGCGAACACGGTCGTAAGACTTCTTATTTTATTTAAAGATAATACAGATGGATCTTGTTTTCTCAATAAGTTGTTTATGTGTTTACTTGAATGACTTATTTCTTAAATTCCTTGATCATTAAGATAGATTTATGATTTTTGAATTAGTATATGTTGCAGGTGCTTTTGATTCTCTTCCATGTCTTTGTTTACAGATCTTAAGAGGTGACTTCTTGGAGCGACGAGAAAGAAGAATTCAACTAGCATTGGATCACAAGTAGGTCCTTTCTTCATCATAGAAAATTCTAAATCATATATAATCTAGGGAAAGTAGTTTACATTTGTCCTGTTTGTTTCTAGCTATCCTTGTGATACTAGGGAGATCCTTCTTGTCCGCAAGAATGATTTATCAGCCTAACAGTCTCTCATACGAATGGCATGTATTCAACACTACCATTCTCAATAACAATGTCATACTTGATTTTGACGAAGTATTATCGAGATGCGTAGAAGAAGAGACAAGGATGAAGGAATATGAAAATGAAGGAAATGTTGCCTTCACTGCTCATACTAAGAAGAACTTTGGTGGTCCAAGGAACAAAGGAAGAGCAGGGGCCCAAGGAAATAAAGGCAAGTGTTATACTTGTCACAAGCCAGGTCACTATGCTAGAGAATTCCCCTTCAAGAAAGATTCTCCTGATGATGATGACAACAACAACAACCGGAGGAATGGAAATCAAAGGAACAACAGGTTCAAGGGGAAGAGGAAGGCTCCCTCTGGCGGAAATGGGCAACATTTCAAAAGGTCGAGAAATTCCAGGTATGAGGAATCAAATGTTGTTGATAAAAGAAATGAATTCATTCTTGTATCTGCCCTCTCTGTTGCATCTCCACTCGACACTATGGATGTCTGGTTGATAGATAGTGGTGCCTCAAGGCACATCACTGGGTTCAAGGAAGCACTTTCTGATATGGTTGAGAAGGATACTAATCTGGAAATTATCCTTGGAGATAATGCCACATATCTCGTGAAAGGGATAAGGACTGTCACCCTCCACTTGTCTCAAGGTCAAGTCCTCCGTTTGCAAGATGTACTATACGTACCTGATTTGAAGAAGAACCTTGTGTCTATATCGGCCATGGAAGACAGAGGTTTCAATGTGGCATTTATTGTTGGGAAGGTGCATATCTAGAAGAAGAGTTTTAAGGAAGCTATCACGATTGGGTTTAGAGTTGATACACTCTACCAGGTTGGAGGAAGTCCACTGGGAGTGATGTCGTGTGATACTATTCGATAGACTGAACTATGGCACCGAAGGTTTTGACACCTTCACTACAAGGCCCTTCCCGAAGCAAGGAAGGTGGTGATGGGGATGCCCGAGTTCACAAATGATCATGAAGGTGTATGTAAGGGTTGTGCCAAAGGAAAACATACAAGGGGACCTTCCCTCAAGTGTCACAAATACATCTGATGTCTTACAATTGATACATTATGATTTTTCTGGTATGCTTCCCGTGACATCCTTGGGAGGATGTTCTTATTATATGACGTTCATAGATGACTTCTTTCGCAAAACCCAGGGATGAGGCTTTCATGTGGTTCCATACCTTCAAAGCCTTGGTGGAAAATTCAACAGGGAAGAAGAACAAGACAGTGAGGACCGATAATGGCACTGAATATGAGATGAACGAGTTCAAGAACTTTTGCAGAGAAGCTGGCATCAAGAGGGAGACCACAACTGTCTATACTCCTCAGCAGAATGGAGTTGTTGAATGTAAGAATAGGACCATTGTAGAAGTTGCCCGTGCCATGCTATGTGACCAAGGTCTACTAATGTTTCTGTGGGGAGAAGCTGTGAACACTACTGTGTACATACAAAACCGATGCCCGCATTTTGCTTTAGACTCCAAAACTCCTGAAGAGGTTTTCTCTAGTAAGAAACTCGACGTCTCACATTTTAGAGTTTTTGGATGTCCTGTTTATTTTCATATACTGAAGGAGAAGAGGAGCAAGCTGGATGCTTCTGGAAAGAAGGGAATGTTTGTGGGCTATAGCGAAACTTTGAAGGTTTATAGAGTCTATGTGCCTGGTCAAAGGGAAGTGGAGATATGCCACGATGTTACCTTTGACGAACATTCTTCCCTGAGGAAAGTAGTCAATCTTTCGAGATCTGAGGAAGATCATGAAGCAAGGCCTGGAAATCAAGAAGAACCGAAAGATGAGACAATGCCCGATGTTGAAGGACCGATGGACCCTATTGCTCCACCTCCTTCAATGAGGAAGAGACCATCGTGGCTCAGGGACACTCTCGAGGATGTCGAGGGACATATGGCCCCAAGGGGGATATTCTGTGAAAGCAAGAAGCCGAATAGATACCAAGGGTATCTAGTAGCCATGAGTACTATCGTACAATCTGAGCCTAGATCTTTTGAGGAAGTTGTAAAGCATCAGGTCTGGAAGGATGCTATGCGCGAAGAATATGAGTCCATAATGAAGAATGATGTCTGGGATGTGGTTCCAAGACCGGAGGACAAAGTCGTTGTCACCTCGAAATGGCTCTACAAGATCAAGCATGGATCTGATGGAAGTGCTGAAAAGTTCAAGGCAAGATTCATTGTCCGTGGCTTCTCTCAAAAGGAAGGCATAGACTATGATGATATTTTTGCACCTGTGGCCCGATATACCACCATTCGATCTATCATAGCCCTTACTACTATGCAAGGATGGAGTCTTCATCAGATGGATGTGAAGACCGCATTTCTGCATGGTGCGATAAAGGAAGAGGTGTATGTCGAGCAACCTCTGGGGTTCGAAGTCCAGGATCGAGACACCCATGTCTGCAAGTTGAAGAAAGCCCTCTATGGGTTGAAGCAAGCATCCATAAGAGCTTGGTACGAGAGGATAGATAGCTACTTGATGAATTTGGGCTTCACTCGTAGTAATGCTGATCCAAACCTTTACTTCAAGGTTGATAGAGAAAGCCTCTCATTCTGGTGCTATATGTGGACGAATTCTTCCTGACAGGTCCTGACCCTCTCATTCGTCAGTGCAAGAGGGAGTTCGCTGCTGAGTTCGAGATGAAGGACCTAGCACCGATGCACTACTTCCTAGGCCTGGAGGTCTGGCAAAGACTTAGCGAGATTTTCCTTTCTCAAGGAAAATATATTGTGAAGCTTCTGGAAAGATGTTTGGATTGCATAGGTGGATGGAGTTCTCCCTACTTGAGAGGGAGTGTTAATTTTGGACAACTAGGTCCAAACTCCATGTTGTAATGCTCGAATAAATATGCCAATATTTTTATTGGACTCCTCTTTTGGAGAGGTGTAAGATCGATCTAAAGATCATCTTGATCCGATGAGCAAAACATTTATTTTGAATTTATTCAAAATATGTGCAGGTCGGCCTGAAGGTTTGGAGCCCCAGCAGCTATGTCACACACCCTCATTGATTGATATAAATTGGTCAACGTTGGAGGACATTTTCACTCATCACATCCTCACACATTTCTCTCTCATCATCTGATTAGTTTGATCACCTTGGAGGCTCTTCTCTTCACACATGGGAAATTTCAGTAAGGAGAATTTTTTTTTTTCGGCCTAGGGTTTCTACCGCAGTGTTGACTAGCGTTGACTTTGGTCAACACATGGTCAAATTGACCTGAAACTCTCCCAATCTTTCGATTTCCTCAACTGCATTTTTTGGCACAATTCCTGAGGCTGGATGTTGAATTTGACTTCGCTGCATTGATTTTGTTGTTGCTGCTATTTGTGTTAAGTGTTGACTGTGACAACGTTGAATTTCGTTGACTTTTGGGGTTGACTAATCTGGTTGTCCTAGAGGGTTGTGTGACACTTCTGGTTGGCTAACCGTATTGAGACTTTGCTGGTTGAAGCATCCTGCTGACCGCCGTAATGCACCAACACACTTACATATTTTGGCTTGACTTTTGTTGATCTACTAGTATGTTCTATCAGCATTTTACTTTATTGTTTATGTGATTGCTGACTGGTTTTGGGATAAAAAAAAGGTAAAGTTGCATTAAGCATAAAACATCTACAAAAATTTACGAGATGGCACCTCAAGGACTACGTGATCATGATAGGTTGGATAGCCTATCCAACTTTGCAGTCTGGAAGGCCAGGATCCTGGTAGTCATGGATGCATACGGTTTGAGGGAGCATGCAGAGAAAGTCCTGGCCACGCTGACTGATGCGAATCTCCTGAAGAAGTATGAAGAAGCAGCGGCACATGCCAAATGCTTCACAATGGACGGGTTTAAGGATCATGTAGTACCCACATAGCCAAAAAGAAGACGACTAATGAGATGTGGAAGCCTTAACCGCACTATATGAAGGAAGATCTGTCCAGAGAAGAATGCTTCTGGAAAATCAGATCAGGTTATTCATGATGGCCAAGGGAGAGGCAATCGAACCCTTTCTTTTCAGATTACAGGCGATCAGGGATCAGATTACTGCCATGGGGGTGAAGGTGGAGGATGATGTTATGGTGAGGAATGCACTCAATGCGGTCATAGAGGACTGAGAAAATTTCGTCCAAAGTATCTTGGGCAAAGCGGACTTCCCAACTGGGACAGTATGTGGGCGATCCTCTGACAAGAACTTTGTCGGTTCACCAAGAGACAATACAACACCAGATCAAGTAAAGTGAAGAAGGAAGAGGAAGAAGATGTAGCCTTGGCATCAAAGAGGCAGTAAGCTAGAAAGAAGTGAGATCTATCAAATATCAAGTGTTTCCAGCGCGGTGAACTAGGACATTTCGCCAGCAATTGTCCTCAGAAGAAGAAGGACAAGGAGGCTTCTAGCTCCAAGGCTGCTGCGACAGACGATGGCTCCGAAGATGACGTAGCCATGAGCACCATGGACCACGAAAGTGAGGTGACATGGATCAGTAGAGTAGCTACAGAGTGGTGGCAAGATCCTTGAGTAGCCAAATTCTTGGGTCACATACGTGTTACAGGAGCCTTAAGACAGTATCGGGACAAGTGGAGCAGCGGGTGCAGAGAATAAAAAATGGAGCAGAGGCAGAGCTAGATGCTGAAAGGGAGCAGTGCAGTGCAGATGCAGCAGCAACATAGTGCAGAGGGGCTGATGTGACTTTAGCAGCACAATGCAGGTTGGCTTACGCGAAGCAGAGCTGCAGCAACCCAGTGGCTTTAATAGGATAACGCAAAGCAGCAGCCTATGGAGCTTTAATGATGAGGATGCAACCCAACTGACTTGTCTGTCAAAGATTGGGTAGGAGTTTTCAATTGTTTCTCTCAACAACTGATTTGCAGTGCAACAGTTGGCAGCACGATGCAGCAGATTGAGAGGGAGCTGTAGTACAGATGTGGCAGTGTCATGGGCAGCAGTACGGGAGAGCAGCAGCAACGCAGTAATGAAGGGCATCAGGCCAAGCATCAGCGCAAAGACTCACACCAGAAATCAATGCAGAACTTCGAGGTGAAGTAGTCTTGTGCTAGAGCATATTCCTCTCTAAGAGGGAGTGCTGAGATTTTGAGTGTTGGGGTAGCATTGCTCTAGCTCCCAAACTTTGTGGAGGGACTAGAGTACATGAGATCTCCAAGACCCAAAAAGGGATTTGAGAAATTCCATCTTGTTTAAGAGAAAATTAATTAATTAATATTTTTAATTAAGGACCCTAAGTTTAACTTAGGAAAATTAAAAGATTAAAGGTAATTAATTTAAACATGTGATGGAAATGACTTAAGTCACACGAATCAAGCATTCTTTTAATCTTAGCCGTCGATTCAAGATTAGATCACGACCGTTGGTTTCCCAACGAGAAAAGTATAAAGGAAAGGCTTCGGGTCAGTTGGAGAACACACACAGTGGCAGAGCACTAAGACTAAGCTGGAATTCTAGGGTGTGGTTTGCTAAGAATTTCCAAAAGTGTTTCAATTGTAGCGAGGGGTAGTATTGGCGAGAGGGATGATCTAATCCCGGGCCAAGAGTCAGCAAGAGGCAGAGAAGCAGCAATCAGAGCAGTGCAGAGGGAGCAGCAGATGTGCAGCGCAAAGGGATTCAGTGCTACGCAGGCCCAGAAAGGGTAGCGCAGAGGCATCAAGAGGCCATCAGGGCTTACGCAGGCCCAACTAGGGCAGCGCAGGGACAACGTAACCCAGTTTGGGGTTACACAGGCCTCGCTTGAGTAGCGTAGAGGCACACACAGGCTAGTAGAGCTGACACAGAGGGATTCAGAGCAGCGCTGGGGTTTCTGAAGACATAAAAGTGTTGAGTTCTGTAAATCCCATTTGAGGGTGTGAATCAGTCCAGATTTCCATATATTGAACAGAGGTATTGCTGAAGATTTGTATTTCTCTGTTGTGTTAACTAGTAAGGTGCCCAAATTTTCTATACTTAGAATCTACTTAATAATATAAACCCTCTAGCAGCCAGAAGACCAGTTTTCCCGCATTGGGTTTTTCCAGGGACAGTTGTCCATAAAATCTTGTTTTTTACTTTGTCTATGTGCATGTATTCAATTTATATATGTATCTGTGTGGGCTGTTAAAGTGTTTACTTCAATATTAATACTGGACATTTCAGATTAATAACTTGTATAAGTAGGAGAAGTAAATCGTGATGTAACAGTAGGGTTTCTACGTAAGTAATATTCAGAAATTTTCACAACTCGATCATCACAAGGGTCCAAATCATTATTTATTTGAAAAAACAATTTTTTATAAGCTGAATAAAATATAATGTGTGACATTTTAATGTGATCGCTTTATTCGAAGGGTAATTTGTTTTTCTTTTCTTTTCTTTATTTCCCTTTTTTTATTTTTCATTTCTTTCTTTTGATTTTTTGATTTTTCATTCTTTTTCTTATTTTTCTTTTTTCTATTTTGATAATAAAAGGAAATTTACAAACTATTGTAAGGGTACAAGTAAGTTACAACAACATTGTCTTAGAAAAATCCCCCTAGTCCATCTATCCACACTATGGGTGTGGATCGGACACAACAAGGCTCCGCTCAACTGCACGTGCTGCGAACAAGTGGATGATGCCTGCGTTATGATGGGTATGATCAAGAACCTATGTGGACGCTCCTAGCCCGTCTCGTGACTGATCTGCTCTCCCAACCTGGGTATGTCCACCCCAATTGTATTCCTGACATCCTCGTAAAGGAATCTCCTTGCTAGTAGCACCCCCTTAGTCTGCAATTCAGCCCTATGCAGTGGTGCATATAACCATGTATCCTCATGTCCCCTGGCATACAACTACACCCAATTGCACATCTTTGTGTACCGCCAGACCTGGCTACATGCTGCCATATTAGCCCGGATCAGCTGGTATCCCCCCTGTATCAATGTGTCTGTCACTCTATGTGGAAATTCACTATGATGTGAACCGCTCCTCCTACACCACGGTGCAACCTTACACACTACTGCACGCCACTGCACACCTCTGTGATCCTCTACATATTGTAGTGCATTGCTGCATACCCCTATACACCTGTGGATATCAAGGTCTAAGACTGAGCTCATAGGCATCACCATGCATCCTGTCAGGGTCGTCATCTCCACTACCACACCTCCATAACATCGAATGAGTAGTCCTCCCCTCCTGATCCTTTCAAAGAGATCTGATAGACAAACCACCCTAAATGCCAATGGTGGTTTCACTAAGGTGTTGTTGCTTCATGACCTCCACACCCCACATATCCAAAAAAAAATCCTCATCCCCATACAACGTTCTCTCTGGTGGCTTGCCGATGTCACCTCCTTTGATCAACCCCAGCCAGAGTATGTAGATCCTCCTACGACCCCATGTATGGCCAACCTATCATGACAACTCACTGTGTCTATATGCTATCCTGTCACTAGTGCTACCCGGGCATTTGATGGAGACCTAAAAGCGCGGGTGCGGTTAGTCTCCGGATCCACCACCCTGCTAACACCATCACTAACTAAGTCCATGATGTAACGGGGAATCCCACCCGTATCCCAACAAAAGTCTAGCCCTCTATCCCCTTTGGTAATCCAAGGCCTCTGCCAAACTGTGGCCATGGATGTATCTAGCCTCCTAGCCTGCTGCATTGAGTACTAGCTCAGTACCTCTCTCCATCCAATCCCAAAGGAGGGATTGAATGTACAAGCTCTTGTGTATGGGACAATCCCTCCATGTTGATGTTGTACAATACTCAGCTCAAATCACTCTCTCTCGCTCACCTAATCATCACCTATGATCTGTTTAGTAAACTCTGTCTCCTTTTGTCTAATGCATAGAGTTGGGATAATAATGTTGAAAGCCCCACCAACGTGCCTCTGAAGTAAACTAGGCTGAAATTGCAAGGTGTACTCTCCGCACTGTCCCTTGTCAATATCTAGCCCAAAGGACGATTGTGCATCCTCTTCCATCACAGCCTCAACATGAGCCTCCAACTGCTCCTCCATCGATAACCCATCATACAAAACATCCTCACTGGTTAGTTGTAGGGGACTGTCATCCAACAACTATGTCATAGATTTGGATGTCTCTATACATATCAACTCCTCAGCAATGGTGAATATGTCTCTCGACACATCATCAATCTGTTGTGCACTGCTGTCACTTGAAAACTTAGACATGGCTCTGGACACCTCATCAATGGATACCTCAACAACAAATGGTACCACTTCAATGGTGGACACCTTTGTGTCTCCTCACACCTCGTCAATGGATGGCCCTATGGGTGTATGCTCTACTCTCTCCCCCAAGGTGCGAGTCGGAGTTATCAAAGGAATCCCCAACAAGGGTAACTCATGTGTCATGCTGGGTATATATATATGTGCTCCTCACAACCCTTTGTGCTCTCAGCCTCATGCTCGACCTCCTCCTCAGGCTCCTGATATCTAAAGCCAGGTCTCCACCAGCAAAATCGCCTCCTGGTCTCGCCCTCTAACTGTCCCTGGTCCGTCTGCTCCTTTTGAGGAGATATTGTGCCCTGATTTTGTCGACTTTCCCCACATGGTGTAGATGGTTGTACCCCCACGACCTGTGCACCTCCTCAACTGAGCTAACCTCTCATCGTTCTAGCGGATTCCACCCCAAAATTCATCATTTTATTAATATGAGCAGAATGGGTATAATATATGGTAATAGTAGAACTTGGGCTTGCTACAAGCAAGCAAGGCAAAACGTAGGTGATAATAATGAAGCCCAAGTTTTGTAGAAGTTCCTTCCCAATTTGTACGTCGAACCAATAAATTTTTGTTGTTGCTGCCAGGTAGGAAATGGAAAATCTGCCTTCAGAAGTGCTTAGAAAATTATGAGAAATTAGCTGGTACACTTTCTCAACAAGGTCAACAAAACCCAGAAAGGGATTAACCCCTAACCAGGTCTCCAATAAACCCACAAAGTGGTGAATATTGTCAATTAACTAGTAAAACACATTGTTTAAAGAAAGTGGATTTCCATCTTGAATATTTCTTGGATCATGCTGAAAATTCACCCACATACTCCTCTCCAAATACCCAAAAAAACCCAGAAAAGGTTTAGGTTGATTTCAAGTGACGAGATAGCCCACCAAACAGTGTGAGTGGCCCTCTAACTAGCTACACACACTGCTGAGAAATAATGCTCTAGAAACTCCCAAGTCCTTCATTGTAATGCCACTAAAATTCTAGGCAAAATACCCTCTGAAATCTACCTTCTCCTCCAGCCAATCTCCTCTAGAAATTAGTTTCCCTATTCCCCTATGCAAGCTTTCTCTAGTGAGCTCTGCGCACTGCCAAAATTGAGAAATTTGGCCCACCAAATGGGCAAGACTTCTACCCTGCAAAACATTACCAAAATTCTGGTCTAAAGTAAGAAATCACTCTGCAAATCGCCGGATATCCCAACTCACTCTAGCTAAAGAAATTTGTGATCCACAAACTGCCTCTATGCTTAGGAAGTACGCAGGACTGTGTGAACACCTACAATAAAGCTCCGTGGAAATCCTGAATTGGACTCCCCAAATTTACTCACTAGGGAGACTCGGAGTTCTCTGAAATAAGGGTGGAATTCCACTAGGAAATTTTGTTCTAAACAACAATTCTATTATTGTGCTAAACAACTCCAAGAGAAGATCAAATGTGAAGAGTAATAGTCTAAAGATCATCCACAAAATGTGTCCATCCTCCTTTTATAATATCCTCTAGACTCTTTTTTTTAATATTACTTTATTGGTGGGGGATGTCGCACACTTTTTGTCATAGTTCCGAGGAAGGAGATGTACCTATTTTTTCTTTAAAGGAGCAGATAATCAATCGTCAGAATTATGTGTCATTGTAAATCCATTTTGCAATTTTGTAATGTAAATGATGCTAGTAATACCATGAATGTATGTAACAACCTAGGTAAGCCTATTATTTTGGCGAAAGTTTCATCTTAAGAGTTTTTTCGTCTCACTGATTCATCTGTTTCTTTAAACACGGATGGTTGGCAAAGTTTTTCCCTCTAACCTCACCCCAAAGCTAGGGTGGAATTATTCGTCAAAGTCTTAGGTGAGTCCTAGTGTTTTAGTCGCGTCTTATGTAAAAGTGATTTGAGAATAATTTACGCTAGTTGGCTAAATTATTTTATTACAAATCACTTGGTCTACTAGATCATATTGTGTTGCAAAATTGGGTATGTATTTTGAGGGTTTAAGCCAAACGAGTATTCCCCATTTGAGGGTTAATTTGTAAAAATATTATGTAAAAAATATTTTAATGCATGGTCGCTCATACTTAGACACCATGGTTAAAATATTAGGGGGTGGAAAAACATTAAATCCCGTCAAGTGTCAATTAATTAATTTTCTGGCAAAAATAAAATTAATCCTAAGCCAAAAAATTAATTAATTAGAGTCAAATTAAATGTCTTAGAGAAATTAAATTCTTCAAGTGGAAAAATTCGTGGGTATCAAAAGAATTAATTTTTTGTGGTCCTCCACGAAGAGAATATTAGATATTTCAAGAAAAATTGGACTCTTGGACCTTGGTGGTTAAGTCAAAGTCAAAATTTTGAGGAAATTAACTCAAAATATTTAATTTTGAGCAAATAAAAAAGGGATTAAATGAGAAATTCGAAAATTCCTTAAAAAATGATTATTTCAACGACTAAGATTAAAATATCATCAAGTATTTTTCAACGGCCGAGATTATTTTGACAAGGATCAAACCAACTAGCCATTCTTTTTCCACTTGGAGGATTTATCTATAAATAGCGAGTCGTTTTGTGCCTCAAGCCATCTAGTTTTGGCTTATGTAACTCTGAAAAGCTGATGTAAATTATTGTTCCGCTGGGAACATTGGAATAATCATAATAAAGACTTTTGGGTGCAGTTCATGGTGTCTCTACTCTAATGATTTGTGGTATGTGTTGGGTACAGACATTCCTATATTGTTCTTTATAAATATTTTGATTGTTAAATCATTGTAGGTGATAGGATCATTCTATTGGTAAGTTGTGTGATTATCTTAGGTGATTTGATTCAATGGGTGTTTCTAGCGATTTATTTTCAGAAATATATAGTGTTTGCAGGTTCCCCAACCCTTGGGCTTCAAGATCACGAACTTTGGATAGATGCTCACTATGTTTGGACTCTAATTGTTTTGATGGTGTTCTAACTTCATTAAGGATGTGATTAACTATTTATCTTTCGAAATACATTTAGCCATCACTAGAGATTCACAAAATTTCAAAAAATCCCTTCAATTATTTTCCAATGTATATTTTGAAAATTAGATTTTTGTAAATAACATTTGTTTTGCAGCTAGGGGTTTTTTGGGTTTGAATTATTTTTTGAATTTTGTATATATTGGGATTTTGGGTATTTTAATCTCCATTTTTTTGCAGGTGAGAGAAAGAATTGGAAGAGAGCTAGATCTAGTCCATTAAGGGTAAGATCTAGTCTCCAAATTTCTTGCAGGGCTAACCATTGAAGAAATCGATCTGAATTGCAGATCTGAAGCACATTAAATTTTCTGAAACAAGGGTTTTATTTTTTAGGCCTCTCGGGCCCGGATCCATCTCATCCAAGCCTAGCGTCTCCCTCTCAAACCCCTGCATCCTTGTTTTTCAGCCTTAGGAGGTTTGTCGTAAGACCTAAGGCTCTCAACCTCCCTTCTTAGCCCTTGCGTTAAGGGTTTATGGCCATTTTGGCCTGGCTGTGGACCCTAAAGGCCTTGACTTCCCTCCTCCTACCTTTTTTCCCTAAGTCGCAGCCCTAAGGGGCTTGCGGCAACCTCTTGGAGGCTCCCTTGAGAATGTCGCAGGTCTTAAGGGGCTAAAAACCCTAGGCTGAACCCTTAAGAGCCTCTCGGCCCTCCTTTAAGTGAAGCGAAAACCCTTTAGGGCTTGTCGCAGGCCTTCTTAGGCCTTTCCCCTGAGCCTCTAGCCCTAATTGGGCTTCCTCCCTTCAATTTTAGGCCTTCTTAGCCTTTTTCCTCATCCTCTGCCCTCTCCTTGGCCTTCTAGGCCTTCCTCCCCTCAACGGTAGCCCTACTGGGCCTAATGTTTCCCTTTTTAGCCCTCTTCTAGCCCTAATTTGACCTCTGTCCATTTCTGAATTTTTTGGGATTGAATACTTGGTGGGTTTTGCAGAAATTTGGCTCAAAAAGTTTTATTTTCAAGTGGAAACTTCACTGCAAAAATTTGGCAACTTTGGGCAAAGTGATCTACAAGGCCTTGGCCTTAGGGTTTGTTCTCTAAACCCTATCCTCTCAATGTTTTGCTACAATTGTAAATTGTAATCCATAACAATGAATTAAAAGCCCTAAATAACACTTTAAATTGGTCAAAACACTTCAAAAATTGCATGGTAAAATTTTCATAAATTTTGGCCACTTGGGCATTGCATATCTAGCCTAGATCTAATTTTTAGCTTGCTAGAATTTCTCTGCATAACTAAATAATCAGATCTGATGTTTTCTAAATATCACACTTTAAAGGGCTTAAAAAACCATATTTTTCAGTTTGGCAAGATTATTGTAGCATTTGGACACATTTTGGCTCTTGTTGTAGCATTGATAGCTCACTGTTTACATCTTTTCCTACTGTTGTAATAAACATTTCAGATCTGATATAACAATGAATATTTCATCATAAGAAAATTGGCTAACTTGTGTTTTCACTTGGCAAGTTTCTTAGCATCTCATTGGTCATATTTGGTTACTATAAGCTTATCATCTTCTAGATCTAGAGTGACTTACTTGTTGTTGTCCTAAGGTTAAAGAATTTCTCATTGGGACACAAATAACATAAGATCTCTATTTGCTCATGCTCTAGATTTGTTCTTGTTTCATGGTTGTGTAGCAAATTGATTATTGCAAGTACACTAACACTTTTTTGTCGCGAGTTGATCCATAAGTTCACATCTAATAAACACTCACTAAAGCACTCTTATCTTAAAATCTCTTGGTGTTGAATATCTTAACTTTCTTGGGCATATTGGTATCTTGTGATATAAGTCATATCGCTTCTTGATATCTAATTTTGTTGGTAAGTGATAAATTGACATAATATTATCATTGTAATATCTTAAATAATTGTGATTGACATCTTGTGTTGATAATCATTGGTTGATAAGTGGATAAGTGCTCTAAGTTCTTTCAATTGTTATCATTGGTTAAGTACCTTGTTGATTGATTTATTGTTGGCACTAAGTTAATCGGATCACTCTTGGTAATAAGATTGTCTTTACATTTATTTGATAAGTATTTCTGTCATTGAATTACAACTTTAAGTACTTAAATCACATAATCAATCCTTAACCAAGAATTCACTCACCTATCTTGCATAAGCATTCTAAGACTAGTTGCGCTAATAACTTACCTCCAAGCCTAAGCTTGGTTGATAGAATCCTAGGACAACCCTTCTTCATTCAACTTGAGGGGTTCAACACTTTCTAGTGGCTAAAACTGTGACCTTGCAGTCATCAGAGCCATAGTATCTGCAGCGCCGGAGGCACTGGGTGGTTGGAACTTGGAACACAGGGGGAGGTATCGTTAATCAAGCCTCTGCTTGTTTCATGTTGGCTTCCATCCCACAACCCACTCCTAAGACTGATCTCGAAACAGTTAAGGGGGAGGTTCAACTTAGACAAGGCATATAATTTAAAAGTAACCAAGATCCTTGCACTTCACCTAGATCTTAGGACTTGCACTTCATATAGGTTAGTTAATCATATAAGCAACAGTTGTCCATCCGGTTACTTGGCTCTAATTTGTAACAAGAAATAAAGTTTGACTACATGAGGCACTGGTCTCAATGTTAAAATCTAATTGAATCTTTAATCTTGCTAAATTTTACAAAGTAGCTAGGCCACTCAACTGTGTCTCCTAGACAAGTTGGTTTCCAACTTGTTTTCCGACACTTCATTTCCACAAGGACTACCCCCCATAGCTTGTTGTTGGGAGAGAGCTAGAATAGAGTGGGCGGGGATCAGAGTGACAACCCCCGCACTAATTCGTTGTTGCGGTGCTTGTGCAATATGAGCGACGACATATTTTTGGTGCCATTGTCGGGGACCAATTTATTGGGGCTTGGCGTTACGACAATTATCATCACTATTCTTAATCTGCTAATCAATTTCATCTCCCTTATCCCGCCAATGCCACAACATTTTTTGGCCTCGTTGTCGGGGACAAGTGTCTTATTGTTAGGGTTTACGACATTCTTCCTAATCTTATAATCCTTTTGCCATTCATTGGCCTGTCAAGTGGCACAACATTTTTTGGCACCTTTTCGTTCATCTTTCTTCATCTCTTCATCACTTTATCTTTTGTTTTCTCACTAATCCTCTCATCTTGTTCTTCCACACTTTTAGCACCTAGACATTTAGGTTGGTTTCCTATTTGGGTGGTGACTCCACTTATTCAAACATTCTGTAATATTCCCAATTAGCTATGGCTAATTGAAAATATTAATTTTGATCAATTTTTCCTTATATAATTAAAATATAAATAAAGTGGGAGTGTGACTCACTTAGGATAAAGTACACTCCTTAAAGCCCCTAGGAAACACAACATATGGTCAAGCTGGGCCAAGGGGGGCCAAGAGACAACGTAGGGAGGGGGACACACTTGGAACAACGTGGGTCCAGCCCAGACAGCAGATGAGTTGGCAGCAGTGGGCCAAAGAAGGGACAACGTAGCATGGTGGGGCCAAGGAGAGAGGGAGGCTCACCCAAGATAAATAGAGGAAAGGATACCTCATTTCTCTCATTGTTGATTATGCATTTTGGAGATTGTCTCTAGACATTGAGCATGCTTGCTGTTTAGCTAGTCTGCACATACTGTTCAGTACACCGGGTTTCTCCGTGCGAAGATCCCAACCTCAGCCCCGGGAGACTTCGAGTGCTTGCTCGGGTGAGGAGTCCTACCGTATTTTGCAGGGGGAGATCAGAGCTTCAGTCAGTGAGGAGCATTCCTTGAGAGGGACTGCGTAGTCTTGCAGAGCGAGGACGCAGTTCTAGTTGGGGAGAGTTCCGGATTGAGGTGATTTGGGTGGATTCAGACCGGAGGATTAGGGAAAGGATCAACCCTTACCTATTGGAGACATTTTGTAGAGGGAGAGGCCATATTTTCCAGTGTTGCCTTCAGAGTTAGCGTTTTTCCCTTGAGGGATAGCGTAGTGCCTCAAAGGAGGTATTTTCCGGGGTCAACCATTCTCGAAAAGCTCTCTGGGCTTTTCTGGGTATTGGGAGAGGAGGCCATTCCCAGAGTTTCAGCATTTTCCGAGTTGGGGAACAGCCCCAAAGACTCATACCATTCCAGCAGTTGCAGCAGCACGACAGCGTTTTCCAACAGCTTGGAGATTACGCAGTTGATAGAGGGAGCAGCCATTCCATACACTGTATTGAGAGTATTTCTACACTTGCCCAGAGCAAGTCGAGGTGCTATCATTCTGATCACCTTTGTACTTTCCTTATTTCTCAGTATTAATAAAATGGCTCAGCGTTCTCCATATTGTGTATTTTGTCTTGTGATTTATCTTTAGTTGTTGTGTACCTTGTTTGTGTGCTTTATATTACTGTTTATTTCCTTTCGGGATATTACAGTGGTATCAAAGCTCATAGACCTGGCTCAGCCTATGGAGCAAAGTTGTCTATGACACCAGGTGAGAAGCCGTATATCTGCTACAGGGGTAGGAAGTACCGTGACCGTGAGCGTAGATTGCAGATCACCTACGGAGAGGGGGACTGCGCTCCAGTAGTGGATGCAAAGCAGGAGGAACCGATGGCAGAGGAAAAAGACACCGCGAAGGAATTTGCAGAAATACTCATCAAGTCAGTACAGGATCTGTCTAGGCGGATAGAGGAGATGGGGTAGAGATTCACCGCAGCAGAATCCAGACAGCGAGAAACCTCGGGGGGTTTCAACATTGGAGAGGGATCGGGTACGTCCCATCATTTGCAGGGGCACCACGCAGCACAACATGTGGCATCTCATACACCCCCACGCTCCACGATGCCCACTTTCCTGGCAGCAGATACAGGGGTGGGAGTGCAGCAGGAGCAGGAGCCAGCCCACATGGGTGACTACTTTGCTGAGTACCAGGCCTATGGACAGGATTTTAGAGATGCGCTCACATTTCACGATTTTGTCTTGCTCAAGCGGGACAGTAGACCTCGCCATCAGCACAGGGGGAACAGACATTATCAGGACGGAGATCTGCATCGTACTGTGGGTAGGTTTCACTTGCCAACTTTTGATGGTTCGGCAAATAGTTCGGCAAAGGCATGGGTAGAGAAGCTGGATATATATTTCCAGCTCAACCAGATGGCGGAGACGGAGGCCATCAAGGTGGCAGCGCAGCACCTAGATGGCGAGGCCAAAGATTGGTGGTTCCATGGGATGGTTACGCTCGGGCATTCGACAGTGACCGCTTATGCCGAGTTCACCCGGAGGTTGATAGAGAGGTTTGACCGGAAGGATCCAGAGGAGCATTTTGTTGAGCTGACGAAGCTCAAGCAGACCAGGAGTCCGAACACATACATCTCAGATTTCTTGAGACTCTCAGTGATGGTGCCAAATTTATCAGCAGCACAGATGATATACATGTTTATTGACGGGTTAGCAGAGCCCCTTCAGGGATTGGTCCGGTCCACTAGGCCAACCACACTTCAGGATGCAGTTGATAGGACTAGAGATTTACAGGATGCTTTACCCCGAACTAGAGCACCTTACCCTCAGAGGATGGCATTCCAGCCCAAGGGGAGGGACGTGAGGGCTCTGCCTCCAAAGGAGACCCAGAGCAGAGGACCGATAGATGATGAGACCAGGAGGGATCTGAGGAGGAAGAGACTATGTTTCACCTGCCAAGAGCCATGGGCAACAAGACACCGTTGTGCCGCAGGTAAGGCACATTATATTGAGGTCTTCTCCGAGAGCAGTGAAGAAGAGGATGAGTATGATGACGCAGGTGCAGGGGGGAGCCATGCAAGGTAGAGGGAGGATCATCTGCCACCCCCACCACCAGGAGCAGGGGGTGCATCTTTCGCACCTACCGGAGGAGCCCTTGTAGCCTTGCGAGGAGTTCCCAAGTATTTGACACTATGTGTCCGAGGTATGGTGTGAGGGCAGCGAGTGTCAGTACTAGTAGACAGTGGGGCAACCCACAACTTCATTGATGCACAGATGGTAGAGCGGAGAGGCATTCCGACGGAGAATTTTGACGGGTTTTCAGTGTTGGTCCCAGGGGACCAAACCATGCAGTGTGCCAGGTACGTCCCGACATTGGTAGTGACGATGGGCACTTACACACTGACCGATCACTTCTTCGTGGTGAACATTCCAGACACCAACGTGATATTGGGAGTGCAGTGGCTGCTCACGTTGGGCAAGGTCACCACGGACTGGGAGGCCTTGGAGATGGAGTGGGATGATAGGAAGACAGGGAAGCACGAGAAGATACAGGGCATGCATACGTATCCACCTCAGACAGTCTCAGCTCACCGGATGGAGGCAGACTTCCGGAAGGGGGATATAGAGTGGACAGTGGAGTTGCGTGCTTAAAAGGCAGGTTCTACAGGGCAGACCGTACACCCAGAGGTGCAGACCATCCTTGACAGGTATGCTATGGTGTTTGGGGAGATACAGCCAAGACAGCCACTGGATAGGGGATTTGAGCACACTATTGAGTTGGAGCAGGGCATACAGGTTGTCATCACCACACCCTATAGGCACCCCAAGGCCTATCGGGACGAGATCGAGCGGGCTATCCAGGAGTTGCTAGCTCTTGGACACATTCGGCCTAGCACCAGTCCTTTCGCTTCTTCAGTAGTTCTGGTGAAGAAGAAGGACGACACATTGAGGATGTGCATTGACTACAGGGCCCTGAACAAGAAGACGATGAAGAACAGGTACCCTATCCCACGGATTGACGAGCTGATGGATGAGTTAAGAGGAGCACAGTTCTTCTCGAAGATTGACTTGAGATCCGGGTACCCCCAGATTCGCGTGAGGGAGCAAGAAATTCCCAAGACCGCTTTCAGATGTCACTATGGCCATTTCGAGTTTTTGGTGATGCCCTTCGGGCTAACCAATGCACCAACCACTTTCCAATTGTGCATGAACCACATTTTCAGCAGTCATCTGAGGAAGTGTGTGTTGGTGTTATTTGACGACATACTGATATACAGCAGGACCTGGGAGGAGCATCTCCAGCACATAGAGGAAGTATTGCGTATTTTGGAGGAGCAGCAGTTCTATGCTAAGCTCTCCAAGTGCGAATTCGGGTTGACTGAGATGCTCTATTTGGAGCACATCATCGGAGTGGACGGAGTGAGGGTCCACGAGGAGAAGATCAGGGCCATCAGGGATTGGCCAGAGCCGAAGAACGTGACGGAACTCCGAGGGTTTGTGGGTATCTGCACCTACTACAGGAAGTTCATCAAGGGATTTTCCTAACTTGCTGCACCCCTTACAGATCTGACCAAAAAGGGGGCATTCAGTTGGACGGATACAGTACAGAGGGCTTTTGACAGGCTCAAGGAGGTGATGAGCAGCTGTCCGGTGTTAGCATTGCTAGACTTCACGCAGCACTTTGTTTTGGAGTGTGACGCGTCGGGAGAGGGAATAGACGCGATTTTGATGCAGGGAGGCCACCCCATAGCTTTTGAGAACCGGAAGCTCTTACCACATGAGCGGTTGTATGCCATATACGACAAGGAGATGTTGGCCATCATGCATGCCTTGGCCAAATTTCGGCAGTACCTGGTGGGAAACAGGTTCAGGGTGAGGATAGACCATAACAGCCTCAGGTTTTTCTTAAGAGCAGAAGCAATTGCAGGAGAGGCAGCAAAAGTGGGTCAGTAAGATCTAGGCTTACTATTTTGACATTGAGTATGTCAAAGGGAAGAACAACGTGGTAGTTGATGCACTCTCACGCAGACCAGCCACGTTGTCCCTGATGAGCATAGACACGGATTGGAGGGCTCGATTGTTGGTAGAGTACTCCAAGGACCGTTTTGCCTGTGAGATCTTGGATGGGCAGGTGATGGATGATAGGTACAGGGTGATGGATGAGATCATATATTATAGGGACAGGATCTTCTTGACTGAGGGTTCTCAGCTCAAGAAGAAGATATTGCAGGCTTCACATGATTCACCACTATCGGGCCATCAAGGGTTCACCAAAACCTACAGGGCCATCAGAGAGAGGTTCTCTTGGAAGGGCCTCAAGGAGGACGTACTCCGGCATGTCAGGGAGTGCGAGGTTTGCCAATGCAATAAAAGGGAGATGGACCATCCGGCAGGTTTATTGCAGCCCCTTCCCATACTAGAGGGTTAATGGGAAAGCATTTCGATGGACTTCATCACAGGGTTGCCCACGGTGCAGGGCAAGGACTGCATATTCGTAGTCGTTGATCGACTGACGAAGTATGCTCACTTATTTGCTATATCCGCACATTATACAGCAGCACAGGTGGCAAAGCTATTCTTTCGGGACATTTTCAGGTTGCATGGTCTCCCAAAGACCATCGTCAGTGACAAGGACAGCCGCTTCATGGGCGGATTTTGGCAGGAGCTCTTTCGCTTGGTGGGCACAGAGTTGACACCAAGCACTAGCTACCATCCTCAGACAGACGGACAAACTGAGATAGTGAACAAGTGGCTGGATGGCCACTTGCGCAACTATGTCAGTGGGCAGCAGCGGGCCTGGTTGAAGTGGCTGCACTTAGGGGAGTACTGCTACAACAACACTCATCACATGTCTATCGGTATGTCTCCATTTTATGCATTGTATGGATATCATGCTTTATCTTTTGTTGACATGATGTTTGGTGCCAGCAAGGCTCCTAGAACCAAGGATTGGATCCAAGAGAGTCAGGACACCCTCCGAGCTCTCAAGGACAACATGGCTACAGTACAGAACCAACATAAGCTGTACGCAGATAGGGGCCGGGTAGAGAGGCATTTTGAGGTGGTCTACCTCCGCTTACAGCCGTACCGGCAGTCCACGCTGAAGCAGAAGGGGGCTGAGAAGCTCAAGCCACGCTTCTACAGTCCATACAGGGTGATACGTAGAGTAGGGCAGGTTGCTTATGAGCTAGAGCTTCCCCAGGGCAGCAAGATTCATAATATTTTTCACGTATCATGCCTGAAGAAGGCACTGGGACAGCAGGTGACAGTGACAGAGGAGCTTCCACCTACAGATGATGAGGGGCACTTGGTGTTGCAGCCGGAGGCCATTATTGACACCAGGGAGAGACAGCTGAGGAGCAGGACAGTCCGGGAATTCCTAGTGAGGTGGAGGAATTTTCCGGATGAGGATGCCATTTGGGAGGGTGAGAAGATTTTACAGCATCCATCATTACAGTTGCTTCAAGACAAGCAACGTTTTGCCGGGGGGGGGCTGTAATATTCCCAATTAGCTATGGCTAATTGCAAATATTAATTTTGATCAATTTTGCCTTATATAATTAAAATATAAATAAAGTGGGAGTGTGACTCACTTAGGATAAAGTACACTCCTTAAAGCCCCTAGGAAACACAACGTATGGTCAAGGTGGGCCAAGGGGGGTCAAGAGACAACGTAGGGAGGGGGACACACTTGGACAGCGTGGGCCCAGCCAACACAGATGAGTTGGCAGCGTGGGCCAAAGAGGGATAGCGTAGCATGGTGGGGCCAAGGAGAGAGGGA